>JAQIXU010001132.1:0-20196 GCA_034701245.1 Strigamia transsilvanica | reverse complement strand
TTTGTCGAAATATATTAAAATTCAATGAAATTTTGTCGAAATATATTAAAATTCAATGAAATTTTGTCGAAATATATCAAATTTTGATGAAATAAATCAAAGTTCGATGAAATTTTGTCGCAACATATCAAAATTCGGAGCTACTGGACAAAAATAATGAAATTGACCGAAATGTCATCCCCATTGACGAGTACTAGAATTTAAAACTGGGTTTTATACGACTTAAGTTTTCTATGTTTAACGTGTAATTGACTTATTTTCCTTTTCCCCCTCCCACGGAACAGCAATTCCCATTCACAGGTCAAGATGTTTCGGACGATGAGCGGCGTTTCAAGCACATAACCGAGATCACAATTTTGACAGTTCAGTTGATAGTGGAATTTGCCAAATGCGTTCCCGGCTTTACTCCGTTAATTCGAGAAGACCAAATAACACTACTTAAGGTAGAAAGAAAAGCAAAAAGGAGAGAAAAGAAATTAAATGTGCATTGGAAATCTGCTGGTCAATGGTCATCGTTGTGTTTTAGTTATTTTTGCTCTGCTCAAATTTCGTGCCCCATTTTCATTTTCATTTTACTTTGTTTTCATTTTTATATATTTTTTTATTTTTATTTTTCGTCGCTTTTAATATTGTGTCCGTTTTTGCTTTTACCGTTATTTTTCTCAGACCTTTCCGTTCACGGGGGAAGATGGCGAGAGTCGATTCAAGCACATCACAGAAATCACCATCCTCACAGTTCAGCTGATAGTTGAGTTTTCAAAGAGGTTGCCTGGATTTGACACGTGTCAGAGAGAAGACCAAATTACTCTTCTCAAGGTATAGGGTCATCGTCTGCATTTGGTTTGTTTTCAAATATTTCTAACCCCTCTAACCCCCTCATTTTGAACATTTTTAACGGATAACGGCCATCTTCTTCCCTTTTTATTGTGCTTGCGTTTTGTTGCTTCATTTTTTTCGTTTCTAACTATGCGTGTAACAGCATTTGTTCAATTATTTAATTTCAACTAATAAAATAGATTTTTTTTATTTATTTATTTATTTTATTTATTTTATTTATTTATTTGTTTTTCTCTTCGTTTTGGTGCATGCAATTGTGTGTTTTTGATCGTTGTTTTTAATTCTGTATTTTTTTTTTTTTAAATTTGAAATTTGTTAGGGGTGTTCGAGCGAAGTGATGATGTTGAGAACAGCTCGGCGATACGACATCAACACGGATTCGATCGTGTTCGCCAACGATCAGCCATACACGAGAGAAAACTACAACAGTGCAGGTGTCGGCGACTCGGCTAATGCCATTTTCCACTTTTGTCGGCAGATGTGTGACATGAAAGTGGACAACGCCGAATACGCGCTCTTAACCGCCATCGTTATCTTCTCAGGTACGAAGAAATAGTTATACCGTAAATGCTCTCGTAGAACGTGATGTACTCTACAATAGAGTGCATTTACGGTATATATATATATATATTTTTTAAAAATGTAAAATATTAAATTATCAATTATGAAATTGTGCAGAACGACCGCAACTTCTTGAGCCGAAGAAAGTGGAGAAGATCCAGGAGATTTATTTAGAGGCGCTGCGCAAATACGTGGACAATCACCGCACCAAGTCGGTGAATATGTTTGCGCGACTGCTGTCGGTGTTGACGGAACTCCGTACGTTGGGCAATCTTAACTCGGAAATGTGCTTCTCGCTCAAGCTCAGTAACAAGAAGCTGCCTCCTTTCTTGGCCGAGATCTGGGACATTCAGTGCTAACCGACCGAAGGCAGGCGGCAGCGGCGGCGGAAGCGGACGAGTCATTTGCGCAGACTGCCATTTTGTCTACTCCCGTTCCCTTTCCTCGCTACTTCAAGCACTGCCATCTGGTGCCTCGCTCTGGACTGGGGACGAGCAAAAATGGAGATGGCGCTCGACATTTTCGCTCCTCTGCTCGACGTACCTGCAACAAAAATCCAATTTGGGCACCGAGATGACGCGAGATGGCCGAGGGAGTGTGAAAACGCAAAATTCTCCATCAGCAACGAGAGAAATCCTCGTCTGCGCGACAGGAATTGGAGTTTTTGGCATCGAACTGCCTCCCTCCTGCCACCCCCACTAAAAACCCGACCCGTTTTTCTTTCGTTTTTTCGTTTTCGGGTGAGAAATTTTATCTACGCAAAATGCAAAAATCAAACATAAGCTGATGAAAAATTATATACATAAATATATATATATATAAAGAAAGAAAGAGAAACTTTTGATTATTATTCATTTTTCTCAATTTTTTTTGTTTTTTGTTTTTTGTAAATCATTTTTTCGTTTTTCATTTTTGTTTTTGGATTTCTGCAGTTTGATTTCCCTGGCATTTTTCATGGGAAATTACTTTTTGAGAAAAATATTTTCCACGTGTAGTTTGATCGTCGAGACTATATTTGTGTGTAGGTTGAGAAACAAAAAAATTTTAAAGAAAAAAAAAGTTAAAAATTTAAGTGTGTATATCATGAATTGAAGAAAAGTACTCAGTAAACCTCAAGACCGCCGTAAGGATTTTGTACATTTAATATTAACAGGTTAAAAAAACAAGAAAATATAATTGAAAACATTGAAAACGCGGGTAGAATTTCTTGTCTACTCGCGATGAAATTGAAAAGAAATCAGTGAAATGCACCCCCTCATCTCTTGTCCCTGTGTATAAAATTATAAATACGAAGCTATATATTATAAATATATAAATATAATAACTAATAATAGTATACTGTATATGTGTGCGTTACATTTTAACATTTTAGTGGTTGGTTTTTCCACGATAGAAAATAATTGAAAAGTAATTAATTATTTGGGTATTTGAATTATTACGAATTTTACATCCCTTTTTCTGGTTTGTTAATGAAGAAAAAAAAATCAATTTTTATTACCATGTTTAATTCACAGGTTGTAATATCACTTTGTACAGGTTCATGGGAGTTTTTACATTTTTTTTTTGTTTTTTTGTTTTTATTTGGATTTGATGACGGGCATATTTTTTTTTTAAAAATTAATTTCATTTTGGGACTTTGTCAGGGGTTTGTAATATTATTGTTGATTGTTTATTATCGCTATTTTGTGTAGAAAACAAATTTTTTTTTTTTTTATTGATTAATTTTTGATGGATTTGAGTATTTATTACGTTGATTCAAGTGTACGATTTTGTTTTTCCCTTTGTTTTTTTGTTTTTTTTTTTGTTTTTTTTTTAAAGAATTGTGATATTTTCTAAAATGGAGTTTTTGTTTGGTTTAAATTGCACCTTTTTTCTGGAAGACAGCACTGAATTTTTTTGTTATTTTAAACAAATATTTTTTTGTTTAGATTTGGTAGGGGCTTGAAAGAAAAATTGATGTTTTAACGATGTTGTCTATGCTTGTTCAGCATGCCTCTATGTACTCGTGTTGCCTTTTCGTTGTCTCAACACATTGACGAGAAGTTTTAACAAATTTTGAAGGAAAAAAATTTTTCAAAAAAATATTTAAAAAAAATAAAAAAAAAACAACAAAAAAAAATTATTCTATATTTAACAAAACAAAAAAATAATAATTATGTATTAAATGTGCACGTTGAAGATTTTTTTCCTTAGATTGAAAGTTTTTTTTAAAAAAAATATGGAAATTTGACATTGGGAAGGATTTTTTGATAAGACGTTTTTTTCTTCTCTTTTTGAATTGAATTTTTACAAAGGTGACGAAATCGAATATGGATGTAAAAAATTAATTCTTATTTTAATCATGTTGTTGCTTTTAAAAAAAAAAATTGTAGTCATCAAATTTGGTGCTGGTCATCAGTAGTTGGACGCTGGATAGAGAGAGTGTGCGTGAGAGGGAAAAATGATTTTAAAATCTTTTTTTTAAGGTTTGATTTTGAAAACCTTGAAAAAAAATGCAGGAAAAGTTGTAGAAATTTGTTAGGATTTAGAATTGATTAAAAGAACAAGCCCCAAATTGTGGAAAGTAAAAAAAATTAATAATAATAATAATAATAATAATAATAAAATTATTTTTTCATGTATGAAAAATCGTTTATGATGGTGTAAAGACAGGATTTGTGTACAGTAAAAGAAAAATCGTAGTGAAGTGGAGAAAATGCTGCTTGCAATTTATTTTTTTGTTGAACGATGTTTGTGTTATGATATAAAGTGAGCTTTGTAAATACTAATAGAAGATTCACTTCCGAGATGCACAATATTTTTGCCTCCTAGTGGCAAAGTCTGATTGTATGGACAAAATTTACATAATAATTATTATTATTATTAAGTACCGATTAGTAGATTTAAAAATTTAAAATAATTTAAAAAAATAAGAAACGAAACTTTCCTCACTAATTAGAGAAATATTTGAATGCAACTGAGTGTTATGAATGGAAATGAATCACATTTATTACATTTGAAAATTTTCATGCCTCTCTTAATATTTTGTTTTTCTAATATTTTATTAAGAAATAATAAAATAAAAAAATCAATCGAAAACCTGAACAGTCAGCAAAATTGGTTATAAATCCGTCCAAATTGTATCAGATCAACTTTTGCTGATTGCATATTTAATTTTATAAATAAAATCTTGAGAATTTTTCCCCTTTTTGATGTTTTCAAATTATTAAGTTGGACAAAATAGAAAAAGAACAATAAATATTAAATAAATAAAATAAAAAAAAAACACGGTGCAATATATATTTTATTCCTCGTCACTTCTTGCATTGAAACAGAACAGAACGAAAACGAAAATGAAAAGGAATTCTCGAGATTTTCGTTGAGGCAGAAAATTTTTAGAGGAATGAAAATTTGAATTGTTCGAATACACAGTGGCATGCTTATCACAGACTTTTTTCTGGTGATGCAGTATTATAGATAACCATATTTTCGTATCGATCTGAAGTAAAAAAAAAAAAAAAGTAAACAGAATCATTATCATTTATTGTTAACAATTAAAGAAATACAAGAAATTACAGATACAATTATAAAAATAAATAAACAAATAAATACACAGGTGTAAGTTATATGTATGTATAGAGTTGAACTTGGTATGTGAAATATAATTATGAAATATGAAAATAAGTATCTGTTGAAATTGTTGAATATGTTTTTAGACACGGTATTGAGAAAAATGAAAATTTTCTGTCTTGATCTTGAAAGAATATAAGGAACAGTTTTAACGTTATTTCTTATTGTTTTCTTTTTGTTTTTCTTCATTTTATTTGGGCAGATAAAAATGATACAAATTATGTATAAAACTCAAAAGTTTATTTGGGATGAATGGGGACATCTTTTATTCATTTTCAAAAGTAAAAGGAAAGAGGATTTGAAAGGCCGCCATTTTTTTTTCTCGCGTTATGGAATTTGAACTTGGTTTGACAAAAGACATCGTCATTAACTTTGGCACCACGCAGGTTTTATCATTTTATATTCCTTAATTTCTCGCATCTCATTTTATCTTTTTCAAGCACAATTGTATAGTGTTGCATACATTTTATCGATTAAATATTTGACCAAAGACACAGTTGCTTTTGTGCCAAAAGTAATAAGAGTTATATAAGCCTTTATGTAGTTTCTTTTTCTTTCTTTTACATCTTTTTTTTGGCCAGTGAATCGACACACGTATAAAAGAAAAATTCAATACATTCTCTCAGTTCCTAATGAACATTTGTTTTCACGTTTCATCGCTTGAAAAAAAAAGTACGGCCTTTTCAATAACTCGATCGTGTTTAAAACCCTATGCGCCATCCATTTTCCGCTGTTCCGCCAGACAAGATCAATGTCAATCGATCTTCTGTCATCGTTCCCTTTTTTTGTTCAATAAACAGAGACAAACGAGATGCTGAGTTTGGTTATTTGTGATTTTATTTTGCTTGAAAGATGGAAATTGAATTATGATTTAACACTACACAAATACAATTCTTTAAACGAAAGGAAAGAACAATAAAAACAAATTCGATGATAACGCATATTTAATTTCTCATAATTTAATTATGCAAAATTCCTCGCGCGCACTAATTTGACGTGGCAGAAGCAAAATCAAGTGCGACTGCAATTGCGTGAACTACTAAGAACGTGTCCAACATCGCACACTTCGAACCGAGGTAAGGAAAAACACTTTGAATTATTTTCTTTCACTTTCTTGATCCTTTTCTTGACCTTCGACTTGATCATACTGGAATTGTCCTCCAGTCGTGATTTCTCCACAAAAAAAAAACAACAACAAATTTAAATTCATTGCACCGAATTTTTATTTTTATTTTTTTGAAAATGTAAATTTACTGAAACTTACTAAAGCTACTACTTTTGAGGTTCTTCAATGCAGGAAACTTCCTTTCGTATTTAGAGAAAATTCATGGTCCATTTCCCACCTCCAAATTTCTGGTTGTAAAACAACGAACCAGCTCGGGAGAATAGATACAGACCATGAATGTTCACTTTTATTTAATTAAAACTGCAGTTAATTAATTCTTTATAGTTGATGCGAACCAACTTTCTTTCATCGTACATCTATTTGAGTATTTTTCTAAGTCAAAGCATTAAGCATTTGTAATCCGTAAAGGTATCAACAAAGTAGCTGCACAATATTATTTACAAAAATATCAAAATCGTGCAAAAATAAAGCATCTATGGATATTATTTGATTTCCTATAAACAATTTAAAACGTGTTGGCACTAAATACAAGTGTAATAAATTACTATAAAACAGATGTACAATGAAATAAAAACAAAATCTGCATGTAATAAGTTTTGTGAAACAAATTATACATATATAAAGAATAGATAAATATAAGTATTTGCTGCATGTATTTAGAAAACAAAACAAATTTCCACAAAAACATTTACATTATGCACACTCTTGTAAAAACCAAAAAAGGTAAAACGCTAAAACTAGTTTGATATTCATTTGTCCAGTCAACTTTTGTCCATTTTGGAAGATCACGTGCAATCCGTTGCAGACGTAGTTTCATACCCAAGCAGGAGGTGGTGAATTATCTAAATTCCTCTGATGTCACGTGTATCTGAAGAAAGAAAAAGAAAAATCATCAAAAATAAAATAAACAAAATTTGCCCAAAACGCACCTTTCGACCATGAAATCCACTAAAGGCGTATTTTCGTTATGTTCTTCCTGGATTTGCTGCATTTCTCTTTGAGGGTTCCCCAAAGTGTTTGCAGCCGCATGCGACAGTTCTTGATCAGATTGGTTGGACTGATCCGTTTCTGAGCGACGCAACTGGTGCATATACAAAGCACTAAAACTCATGTTAGCTGCGTGAAATTCTGTAGGCAGTCGCGGCAATGACGATAAAGGCGGTTGTAACGACGACTCTCCGCTTCCGCAAGACGCTCCGGCAACGGATGGAATACTGCAATTTTTAAAAAAATTAAAATCGTTAAAAAAAATAATTTAAAAAAAAAATAATTTATTTACCTAGAAAGAAGGCCCCCATTCGAGCCATGAACAGGTCCCTCTACATTACTCAATACTCCACGCATTACCGGCCTTAAGCCTGGTAACGGAACGTTGGGGTGGAAGGATTGGGTCATATTGTTTTGTACTAGACTTCCAACAAGGCTGGAATACTGTAAAAAAAATATAAAAATTAATTTAATGAATATTCGAGGTGTAAAACGGTTCGTACTTCAGGTCCAAACGATGAGAGGGAATACAGAGAGTAGTAGAACGGATTGACTTCCGGCAGAACGCCTAAACTGTGGGCGTCCCGCGAAGCACGGTGCCGTAAGTTGGTTATAAATGCTGAAGACTCGGTCGGTGGTTTCCAGTCGGGATTTGTTAACTAAATTAATTTTTTTTTTCATTTAATTAATTAATTTAGTTTTTGTTTTTTAGTTTTTTTTAAAATAAATTACTGTGAAATGCATGAGCGATAATTCGGTTTTTCCATCCTGAGCTTGGAATCCGGTGTGTTGTTTCTGCCCTGGCGACATCCATTGAGGATTTCCATGTTTACGGACGTCCATTTGGGCGAAGGAACACACATCGCCCACTCCGACCACCGACACGGTAAAATTGCGATAGAAATCGACAATTTTATCCATGCGGTTCGGCAGGACGAAGATCAAAATGAACGGGCAGATCAAGGGTGACAACATTTCCATCATCACATAACTCTAAAAAAAAAAAATTTAAATTTTAAACAAATCATTCGAAACTTCCATCACTAAATCAACTTACAAATTTATACTGAAATAATCGACCAAATTCATTCCTCACTTTCATCGTGTGGCTCTTCCCGTACCACTCTTGGGGCATGTAATGAATTTGAGCCAACACGGCTAGAAATAGTTTTTCGGGACAAAATACCAAATTCTGCAAAAATATCGTTTAATTTAGCATAAAATTTATTCAACTCGGTGCTAGAATCGTAACCTCGTCGGGAACAAAACCCTGCGCAGCCATAATGACACCTCCCAGACACGTGACGAGCGTCAGTGCGTGGTCGATGGTTAATATAGCTTCGTTGTAAATGGCACAAAACACGAGAACGGAAAGTATCGCCGCACAAAAAAAGATCACTTTTCTGTAACAACAAAACAAACATAAAACACTAAAATTACAACACTTAAGTTTATTATATTACCTCGCTATGATTTCTGATTTTGGTGACGTAAAAATAGTCATGTATTTGGCTGCGGGTCTGTAACCACGATTTAATCTAAAAATTTACGCTAATAAATTAATGATTTAATTAGTTTTAAGTGTCTCGGATGCGTACCTGGCATTTAATTCGTGATCTAATTCGTTAAAATGCCTCAGATACAATCTACCGTACTGAGACCACCGACGGGTACCGAAAAAACCAGGTTGCCGTTTTATCATCTGCAAAATTGCACGATAAATAAGGTTGTTAGAATTTCTTTTCGTTTCTTTACCTCTCCGTAGGTTAAAAAGCTGTACAAAACTTGCCATATCAATATGGCTGGCATCAGAATCAAATTGACTAAACCCAAATAACGACTTCGCGTCGCGAGACTGAAAAGATTCGATTAAAAATTCAATATAATTCAATTACAATTTGATTTTCTACTCACCGATTTGCTAACGTCGTTCGATTTTCAAAAACTTTGTATTCTTCTTTGAGAGACCATTGCATGAAAGGGGTGTCGTAACCAACTGAGGAAATAAAATATTTTTAAAAAATCGGTTTAATTTCGAGATTTCTTACAAATTTCTTACGTAATAAAAGTTGTTCGTAGTTCCATTTTAATCCTTTGCTGAAGAAAATGCTAAGAAAAATAAATATTTTTATTTATTTAAAATAAAATAATTTTTATTTAATTTCAACTTACAATTCTCCAAGTATGGGTAAATTGAATTTGACAGGCAATATATCTTTATTAATCATGGCGACCATGTAGTTTTTGAACCTTAGAATTCTGTGGTAGATATCTGCAAGTAAAAATACATTTTGTTTTGGGATTATTAAAAATCGTTAATTATTTTTTATTACCTAGTTCGCTTAATTCCTGTTTATGAATACACATTTGTTGCTCGCGCTGCACCGTCTGTAAACGGTGCTGTATCTCGTGCCATGTAAAATTATCAATTTCTTCGTCTTTAATTTTCAATGCGGTCGTGTAAAAGTCCCTGATGTCCAGATACAGATAGAAATTATACGCGATTCGTGCGGATTTCCAGATGAAAATTATACAAGCAATTGGAAAACACACTATTGTAAACGTGTAACTGCAAACATGAAACAAAAAAATAATTAAATTTTGTGATAAATAGATAAATAAATAAATCAATCATTAATTACCAGAAAAAACACGTTTTAAATGGTAAAAAAGAATCGAAAAACGTTGGCTTGTTCGAATGAGGCACATTCTTTTCGCCGAATAAAATCGCGTAATCCACACACGAGAAAATAAATATTCCAAATATAACCGTAAATACGAATTGCCTAAAATACAAATAAAAATAAAAATAAAAAATAAATAAACCAAACACTTAAAAATCAAAAAATTCATCCAAAATAATTACAATAATTCCAAAACTTCTAGCAACATCATGTTCATTAACCCATGCTTCTGATGGTATTGATAAACGTACATCAAATTAAAGAAAAATATCAATTACAAAATTACAAAATCAATTTAACACAAAGGATATTCTTGTGAAAAACGTGTCCAAATCCACAACATGATTCCAACGTGCTGCAAAAATAAAAATAAAAATAATTAAATTCGCGTTACATGTATTTGTTTACTTATTTATATTATACAATTGCTTCGCTCAGACGCGTATTGATATCGCACGGGTCGTCCATCCTCCAGTGACCCTTCGTCGCCATTGTCGTGGAAAGAAGGGAAAGGTCGGAAATCCGTTTCCAAGTTGTCCATTTTTTGATGGCACGATCTTAACACTTGGCTAGGTGAGAAATAAAGATTCATTTCATTCGTAAATGCAGTGAATACGAGTTTTTTTGTTTGGTTTGTTTGGTTACTTACTTTGATTGGAACTCACGTTGAAAAAAATTTCAGACTGTTAAGAGGTTGACTGCTAATTCCATTGTCCTTGTTTAGAGATAATCATGCTTGTTTTCAAATAAACTCTCTCTACCAGCTGAGACGATAGAGGCTGCCATTTATCATTTTGCTACTGCGCAATCGCGGGTTATTGACCACGGTTTCAAATGGTTTACATTCGATTAGATTTAGTGATTGAAAATTGTTTTTTTATTTTTATTTTATTTTGGTTTTGGGTTTATTTTTATTTTTCATCGGTTTCGTCGTTTTCAAAGATCGAAGTTCATCCGACCGTGACTTTGAGTTTTAGATATGAAGGAAACCGAAACGGAAACTTATTTTTTTAAATAAAATAATAATTAATTTTGAAGATAAATTTATTGTTTTTACAATTTAAAGGAAAAATTTCTTTTCACATTTTTGTGTTACATTCTCTTTTTTTAATAAACAGCTGAAACAATAACAACCAATCACGTAAGATTCCGAAAATGGCTCTCCTAATGGCGGCTGTTCGTGCGATTTGGCGTATGTAGAACTACGAGGCAAATTGGGTGAATTGTATTTAGGATCGAATCCACACAAACGATCCAGATTTTATGATGAACACACTAACAACACCGCAGGTATCGATCCATACCCAACAACACATTCTCCCACCCGTAGTAACCTAACACTAACGAATTTGAATTGTTTTGTTTATTCCTAGCGCTTCATGGCTGCGCCGCAAGTTCCCATCCAAGTGGACAGGGACAAGATCTATCTGTGGGTTATCGAGCTCTCCCGACCAGAAACCCGTGAAAATGCACTCCTGGAACTCAGGTACGAAAAGAACGCAAAACTTAACAACAAATTTGACTGATTTAATGCGTTTTTATTGTCAATTTCAGTAAGAAAAGAGAAGTTGTTCCGGATTTGGCGCCCACATTGTGGAATTCTTTCGGAACTATTTCGGCCCTACTTCAAGAAATTATAAATATTTATCCGTCAATTAATCCAGCAACTTTGACAGTAATGTGCAAAATACAATAAATATTAATTCGACGAGTGTATGTTGAAAAATTGTGATTTTTTTTGTGTAGGCGCATCAGTCCAACAGAGTTTGCAATGCGCTCGCATTGCTGCAATGTGTTGCTTCACATCCAGAAACTAGATCTTCATTTCTGCAAGGTTGATTTTGAGAATTATTCAATATTTCGTGACGATGTGATATTGGAAATTGCGTTTTATTTTTTTTTAGCGCACATTCCTTTGTTTTTATATCCGTTCTTGCACACTGTGAGTAAAACACGACCGTTCGAGTATTTGCGATTAACCAGCCTAGGCGTAATTGGAGCATTAGTCAAAGTATACAAATTGTGAATTTTTATAATTTATTAATACTAATTTTAATTTTTTTAAATTTTTTTTTAAAGACTGATGAACAGGAGGTAATAAATTTTTTATTAACAACAGAAATTATTCCTTTGTGTTTGCGAATTATGGAGTCCGGAAGTGAACTATCAAAAACAGTAATTTGAATTTGAATTTGAATTTTTTTAAGTTTAAAAATATAAAAATTTAATTTTAGGTCGCTACGTTTATTCTTCAAAAAATATTACTGGATGAAACGGGACTTTCATATATTTGCCAGACCTACGAAAGATTTTCCCACGTTGCAATGATTTTGGTGAAATAAAATTTAAAAAGAAATTCAACAAAAACGTTAATTTATTGAATTTTTCTTGTATTTTAGGGTAAAATGGTTTTATCTTTAGCCAAAGAACAATCCGCACGTCTTCTCAAGCACGTCGTACGTTGTTATTTACGTTTATCGGATAACCCTAGGTATTAAACGATTTTTTATCCTCGATTTCTTAATCACTCGATGTTTGTTTCAGAGCTCGGGAAGCGTTGCGTCAATGTCTGCCCGACCAACTCCGGGATAATACATTCGCCAACTGTTTAAAAGACGACAAATCTACGAACCATTGGTTGACCACTTTACACAAGAACCTCGAAACTAATCCGGGCAGCGATCCGCGCGGCATCCAGGCTCCCTTGGCTCCCTAAGCTCAGATTGGTCGATAGAATTTTAGTTATCGTTTATTTTTTTAAATCTAGATAAATAAGGAGTGTTTTTTCGTTTTTTAGGTTTTAAGTAATTTTTAGGGTGAAAAGAATTGTTGACATTCTTAGAAATATTGGTTTAGTGTTTTCACGCTTCGATGCGAAACATTTTAAAGTGAAATTAGCGAATCAGATTCATGAAGTGTTTTTGGGGGAAAGAGAAAATAAACGACTCTGAATTTGTGTATATTTTTTTAAAGTCGCTGTTTTTACATGCAACAAAACGATAGTTAGGAATATTGTGGAATTTCGTCTGCTATTTTGTAATTGTACTTGGAATTTGTATAGATAATTCCGGCAGTGAGAATTTATCATTTGTAATTTTATTAAGAAAGAAAAAAAGAAAAAAAAAAACCTATTTACATTTGTGGAGAAGATTTTTTACAAAGTAAAATAACGGTTGAGTGTGTAAATATGTAATGTATTATAATAATCGTACAGTACAATCTCTGCATTTTGTAAAAAGAAAACGAAAAAAAATGAAAAAATTGGAAATTTCCTTTTTTTTATTTAAAAAAAAAACAAAATAAAATAAAATAAAAATAAACACTAAATCATAAAAAAATATCCTTCATCTATTACTTGTATTCATTTTAAGTTTTATATAATAAAGTTCAATTTAAATGTATTTGTGTTGTTTTGTTTTTTTTACTTTTATATTTCGATCCATAAAAAAGTGGATGACACTCGAAGTGTCCGTAACCAAGTAGTGAATGCATAACCTGGTACTTGAGAAATCAATTTTATTTTAATTTGTAACCTGGTAACAAGTTATTTCGAATGAAAACAGACGTACAAAGAAATAGATACAAACATATAATGGATGTTGTTTGTAATTCTGGGGCACGGAAGTAATTATTTATAACAGAATGATACGATATTCGATTTTAATAATTTTGTTGGTCGGTAAAGAAGTTGGAGCAAGCTGCGAGTGCCGTAACAGGTGATACATTTACTTGTCTGTAATTGTGATTTATACATTTATTTCTGTAATTGTGATTTATACATCAATTTTTTGTCGTCATTTCGTTTTATTGGAGTGTTGATGAAGACTGGAATGAAAAATTTCTAACAGCGGATTATTCGGCGACATCACCCAAGATAGACGGTTGGTTTACATCAAATCTAATTGTAGAAGGAATTGTGAATTTTTTAAAATGTGTTTCATTTCGCAGTAAGTGTAACATGGACTCTTCAAATGAAAGGGATTTTGACACTGTCGTCGAAAGATATGGTAATCTTGATCTAAGTTTTATGACGAAAGCAGAAAAATATTTTTCAAAAAAATATATTTTTTTATTGGAAATTTTTTTCAAATGGAGGCCTTTTTGGGAGTGGTTTGTATGATTTATTTCACTTTGTAGGAGTTTGGTGTCGACGTCCAGTTAGTGATTTCCTGGATTGACAATCAATTGCTCCTTACCAAAACTGAAGAGTTTAAAGTTTTACCTAAAAAATTAACGACTAAAATGTTTTTTCCATTTATGGAATTTACTAATTGCAAAGGTTGTGAACAGTTAATCTTGACTCCAATTAAACGTAATTTTGTTGTCGTTGAGAAAGGAATTTTGTGCTCATTTAGGTAAATAAACTCGAGTGTTGATAATTGCAAACTGTACGACATAATTGAAGTGTGTGTGTTTTATTTTTGCTTTTGCAGAGAAAAGATCATTTTTAATTGCATTTTTGATCTGAGTCTGTATCCATTTGATGAACAAATCTGTCGGATGGATGTCATGCTCAGTATGTATTAAATAAATTTTGTATTTATTTTAATTTTTAATTTTTTCAATTATTCAGCGGCGATGCACGGAAACGTCCGCCTGTCGATCGATGAAGAAAAAAAGTTATTTGCACAGTTTGAGAAGGAAAAATTGGCAATGCCGTCTGAATTCAAACTTAAACACGTAGAGGTTGTAGAAATCAATTGCAGTGCTACTGTTTCTTTAAAAACCAAAAATGCAAAAAGTAAAAATATAAAGAATAAATTTTTAAATTGTTTATGAAACGATTAATTAGTTTTTTTCTCTTCAGCTTTTTGTTTCACTTATAAATTCACATTTGAGAGAACAATTTTACAACATGTACTTCTTGTATTTCTCCCAAGTATTCTGATTGTGATGCTCTCTTGGGTATCTTTTTGGTTGGACGTGGAATTATCAGCGTCGAGAGTCGCACTGGGTCAAACTTCGCTGCTCACTTTGGCTGCGCAATTCCATTCAGTGCAAAATAATTTGCCTCCAGTTTCGACTGTAAAAGCGCTCGATATTTGGATGTTTACGTGTATTTTTATGGCGTTTGCATCAATATTGGAGTATGCCGTAGCTTTCAATTTTAAAAGACGTTCTCCACAAGTTAACAACAAAGTTGAGCCATATAGAAAAGTAAATCTTTTTTATAAATGTATTTTGCACATTATAGAAATATTTTTTTTATACAGGTCAAACAAATGATGTTTGAGAAGCCGATAGAACCAAAATCAAAAGTTGACTTTTGGGCCAAAATTATTTTTCCATTAATTTTTTTGTTGTTTAATATTGCTTTCTGGGGCCTTCTGTATTTTACGGATATTTTTATTAAGCATAAGACGTAAATGTTCGATGTGCCTTTTTTTGAAATTTTGTAAATTTGTAAATTTTATTTTTTTTATTGTGTTACTTATATTTTCATCATCAAATGTATTATCTGTGGGACCTAGGTGGGACTGCGTCACTGTTTTTTGAGATAGTCGACCTAGTCAACTTTTTTTTATGTCGCAACTAATTCCACCTCGTTTTCGTGTCGAATCCTGCTCAATGTGTCTATGGCAATGTCTTCTTCCCCCTGTTGTTTTTCTGCCGGTTCTTCGTCTAAAAGAAATCTTAAAATCTTCAATTTGTAAAATACACTAATTATGAAGTTTATAAAAAGTTTGTAATTATTTATTGTTTAGTAAATCTGTTAAAACAAATAATTGCATTGCAGTGGTGCTAATAAATTGGAAAAAAGCCTCATTGCAAAAACAAGCGATTAGAATTCAGTTCAGTTTATTAGTTACACGATTTTTAGTTCTTAATTCTTAAAATGCCAAATCTAATTTAAACTTTCATACTCTCGCGCCGATATTAAACGCAAACGATTAGTAAATTAGCGCCGCCAGAGAGGAATATTTCTGTACTAACAGCTGTGACGCACCTCATTTACTTTTCCCGGTTGTTTTTCTTTGTTGTTTTTGCAAACGGTATTTTACACCACAAAACTAGAAAAAATAATTCTTTGATTTAACCACACAACAATATACTCTAAAAAGCAGAACAAACGACCAATTTATTTAAAAACACAAGGGCGCTATTTTGAAAATGCAAAATCGATGCTGCTTTGTATGTGTCTCCAAGAACCGATAATTAGAATTGAACAATGCTCATTTTAAATGAGCTTCACACACGAGGTTGATTATAATGGACTTTTTTGCTTAAAATTGCTGTCTTTTTGTTGAGGAAAACTACGTTATTAATAAGGTGTTTAATATTCTGTCCCTATCGACTTAATAGCTATATTGTCCGTTACAACAGCAAACTTGACTGTTCAGTCTCAGTCCCAGCGGGAGGAAACGAAAAAATTGCAATACGAAATGCCATTTTCCATTTTCCAATGGTAATTACAAGTAAAATTTTTGCATCAGTTATCCATCCATTCAATCTGTACAAGTTGCCTTTTTAATATTTGATTGTTTTCTGTTTAGTAAAATGGAGCGTAACGGAATGTCATTGCAATTGACTTTACTATTATTTTTGACTATTCTTTGCAAAGGAAGTTGCAGCAACGATCAGTGTCAGTGGTAGGAATTTTAAACTTTTCTTATTTTTTTGGCAAATCATTTTGACTATAAATCAATACAAAAAGTTGTTTTCAATCTATTTTATTTTTGTTTCAATTGTGTATAGCAGTGATAATCAGGAGCAGGAGATGGTAATTGTACCAAAAGATTATTCAACTATCAATGTATACGTAAAAGCAAACTGGAGTCTTATAATCAAAGGAATTCTACAACTGTCAGCTAAAGACATGGTAATATATAATCAATTCTCTAGCCTATCTGCATGTTTTAGTACAAATTGTCAAGAAAAAAATGTAGTAAGTGATCGCGAGGAAGCCGAGACAAGTACCGAGTACACAGTGCCGCACTGTGGGTAAGAGGAGCCTTTGTGCAAAGTTCTATTTCAGCGCCCCTATATTGCATAAAAGTATACTAGTGTCCTAAAATGCTGCCCTCATAATCAAGTACCTTATAGTGGGGGGTCACAACCTGCAAACCAGCACGGCGCGGACCTGAGTGCACAATATTAAATATAATTTGTAATTTGTAATAGTTAGTTTGATTGTCTGGAAAGGCTCTAACCCAGCAGTAGAATATTATTCTGTATATCATCTATACAAAATTTAATATACGGTATATATTTTTTTTGAAGATCTTTAGTGTTGATGCCCAGCTAACCACATCATGGATGGATTTACAATTAACGCCGATTCCAAATCCTGCAAACGAGAGTACCGCAATAAAAGTGTTATCAAAAAAAGTAGCAGATAAACTATTTTTTCCAGAAATGAAATTTATTAATTGCAAAGCTTGTGAACGGTCAATAATCGATCTTCGTCGGCACTCTACTCACTTGGTTGTCGTCTATAAGTATGACATCTGTTTGATATATTACACTTTTAGGTAAACAAATTTCAACTATGCGTATACTGTATGTTATGTGCACTACGACTTATTAGCAGGGTGGCCAGACGTTTTGGTGGATTTTTCCAGTGTCCCGAAAAACTCTCTCGGAACGCAAAAGTGTCCCAGTTTTTAGAAATCGATCAATTGCTCATAATGAAAGTAATTTAATTGGTTTAATTTGTGCCGAAATTATACATGTACACAAACTTTCTCTGAAAAGTCAACAACTTCTTGATTATTAAGAACAAGATGGAGTTAAAATGCTCGGAACAGAAAAGTACTGGTTCGTACTTTCAACCTACATAAGTTGGCAGTTCTGGTTCCAGCATTCGAAGGAAGTGCGCGAAGAGATTGTTTCCTGTCCCCCATTCGGTGCATTATGGCCAGTGCCGGATTAACCCATGTAGAGGCCCTTAGGCCGTCGAAATTTCGGGGTCTCCTTTGGTGTTTTGGGCTTTTTTAGTTCATTGTTGCTTTTTTTTTTTGGGTCTTTTCGTTGATTTTTTTGGTTTTTTTGGTGTTTTTTGTTGAGTTTTTGGTTTTTTGTTGATTCTTTTTGAGTTTTTCGTTTTTTTGTTTGGTTCTTTTTTGGTTTTTCATTGGTATTTTTGGTTTTTCGTTGTTTTTTTGGTTTTTCGTTGTTTTTTTGGTTTTTCGTTGATATTTTGGGCTTTTTTTGGTTATTTTGGTTCTTTGTTGATTTTTTTGGTCTTTTTATTGATTTTTTGGTTTTTTGTTGATTCTTTTTTTTTTGGTTTTTCGTTGTTTCTTTTGGTTTGTCATTTTCGTTTTTTAAATTCAATATTATTTTGATCCCTTGTCGTGGGGCTCCTAAAAGGCGTGGGGCCCATAGGCCGGTGCCTACTTAGCCTAATGGGTAATCCGGAACTGATTATGGCTAATTTTTTGGGAAATTTTGTATCGCTAATGGGTGTCCTGGTTTTTATTTCCAAAATGTGGTCAACCTCAGGGCCGGATTTAGGTACTGCGGGCCCCCCCAAAAAGAAGTTTAATATTAAAATTACTTCCAAAGTTAACAATAAGTCAACTAATTTTTCCTGGGACAAAGTCAGATCTTTTTCCGGGGGGCCCCAATCATCAGGGGCCCCTAAGCAGCTGCTTATTTTGCTTATACGTAAATCCGGCCATGGTCAACCTACTAACTACTTATTAGTACTGGTAATGAAATTCTTAATTTATTTTAGAAAAGAAATCATTTTTAACTGCGTTTTTGATTTGAGTCGGTATCCATTTGACACGCAAATATGTCAAATCGATGTTATGCTAAGTAAGTATCGTGTTGCTGCAAATTTTTATTTAAAATTAAAAAAGATTTTTTGTTTATAGCAAAATTGAAAGGACAACAAATTTCTTTAGAAAGCATTGATGAAACACAATTCTACAACGTTTTTGATATAAAGAAATTGACAATGCCATCTGAATTCAAACTTAAACATATAAAAAAAGTAGATGTTAAATGCATGGATTCCGAAATTGAAAACCCGACTATGCTAACAGGCAAGAAAAAAATATGTCCATTAAATATTAATTCAATAATTTTGGATGATAGGTGATTGTTTCAGCTACATATTCACATTTGAGAGAACGATTTTGCAACATATACTTCTTATATTTCTCCCAAGTACTCTAATTGTAATGCTTTCTTGGATATCCTTTTGGTTGGACGTGGAATTAGCAGCTCCAAGAGTGGCATTAGGTCAAACTTCACTGCTCACTTTAGCTGCACAATTCAATACCGTGCAACATAATTTGCCGCCTGTTTCTACTGTAAAAGCACTCGATATTTGGATGTTTACTTGTATTTTGATGGCTTTTGCGTCAATATTGGAGTATGCCTTAGCCTACAATTACAGAAAACGTTCTGTACCAGGAAAACGCGTAATAGGGCCATACAGAAAAGTAATATTTTATCTCCCCATTTGTTCTGGATATACCTTAAGTTAATTTCTTAATTGTAGATGCAAGTGAAGTATTTATATGAGAAAACGAAAGGATGTCGCGACCAATCCAGATCGGTTGACTTTTGGGCAAAAATTCTTTTCCCTTTAGTGTTTTTGCTATTTAATATTGCTTTTTGGGGCGTTCTGTTTCTGACCTAATTTTTTTCAATTGAATACTGCAATACTCAATATGTCATTTTCGGATTGTCTACAATAGGTGGGCTTTTCGTTTAGAAACAAACGGTTTTATTCCACTGTACTTTCTGATTATGCACTGAATCCATATCATTTTGGAAATGTTCACGGTGTAGGACACCATAAAAAATGTAAACAACTGATGATTTAAACTATTATTGTACTGTAGTATTTAATTTATTTTCTATAATAATTACGATTTTTAAGTCGGAGCACAACAAACCGGGTTAAGTCTCTTACACGATATGTACATAAGCTTAATGTAATATAGAATTCAATTTTTTGCTCATTTAAATAATATTAAAGTACATCTATCTGTCTGTGTGTGTGTCTTGTTACATTTGGGCAATTCAATTGTCGTCAATCATCTGACTGCGAGAACCAATCAAAACATCTGGGTAACCCTTTTAGGCCGCAAAAGTGGCTCGACAGCAAGATTCAAACACTTGCAACTGCAATAAAAACAATACGAAATCCCATATGATACTGGAAGGGCTCGGCTGCAATTCACCAATAATGCAAATGTAACGTTTAATACTTGCACTAGATGGGAAAAATTCAACAAAAGAACACAAAAAGAACTGAGAAATAGGCTAATCATTAAAAGTGTTTTGTGGGGGTCAAAAAGTTAAAATAACTGTAAGTACATTTTTTATTGCCAATTTTAAATTACGGTAAGAACCATTAATTTGAGGTATACAACAATTTCGAGATCTGCGCACCATTTGCGAAATTTTAGCTTAGAAAATAATAACTTAGAT
>JAQIXU010001131.1:0-20224 GCA_034701245.1 Strigamia transsilvanica | reverse complement strand
TTTTGATCCGAAGCAATCTCGGATCGGATGCGGATTGGCGCCAATCCGCACGCATCCGATCCGATCACAAGCTTAGTAATCATACGTTAAAACAATTGGAATGGCAGCATACGGCAAACAAAAAACATTCATAAAATCATAAAATGCTGAATCTGTATTTAACTTTTCTTTTTGGAGTCCAATTTTACTGTGTAATCAAGTTCCCACGTAGTGATTGTATATATTTTGAGTGTAATTTTCAATTAATAATTATCATTCTTGCACCATTAAGAACTGATTTGATTAAAACAAAAACTCTCTCTTCTTGTGATGATTAAATGATCGTTTTAATACATTGATTACACATTTTCAGACATCATTTCTCGGCAATATTAAACCAGTTAACATTACAACAATAAATACTGTAATTAATTCCTTCAGTTTACATTTGCTTTTGGTTTGTTGTGAACGTTCAAATTTACTTGTCGCGCCATGTCGATAAGGGCGAGTAGTTTTTTGATTCCGATCCAAACCCATTTCTTTTCAACTTTGAATTTGGCGCTACAGGAATCCCTGTGCTGTGATTGGATGGTGATAGCTGGTGTCGAGGCTAGGGATTCCTAAAGCACAGGGATTCCTGAAGCGCCTGCAGTTTGTAAAATCGCGGACGGGACCGGACACATTCAGTTGAAGGCGCAGCAGCGCGCGCAGGATCAGCTAGTATATAAATATAATCAGTGCTCTTTTTGTAAAAAAAAAAAAAGGTGGGGGTACTCTAATAAAAAAAAGTTATTTTTTTTGCAATTTTATGTACTATATTATACTATATTATGATCCGTCGAAAACAGGTGGGGGTACTCCGTCCCCCTGCATTCCAAAACAAAAAGAGCACTGAATATAATATAGGCTCTCTAATCAAAACAGAATTTTAGCGCCACCGTGTGTCAACTTTCGAAAATAGGGACACGACACGACATCAAAATGGCTGCCAGTTGGGATGAAATTAGACGTCTTGCAGCTGATCTACAGCATGCACAATTAAGTAGTACTGTTCAAAGGTAGTAAATCGTTCAGTATGAACTGCATGTCGTTTACTTGTACATTTTTTAATTTTATCACAATTTTGGTGTTGAATTACAAGTTTCTTTAGTCATTTATCACCTACCATACTTCACTGTACCTAATTAATTAATTTTGTAGATTATCAGACAGGAATTGTATTGAAATAGTAAATAAAGTCGTAGAACTACGCCTTCTTGAAGTTGTTTTCACCTGCGATGGCAAAGAATATGTAACTCCCCAACACGTTATAAACGAAATTAAAGATGAATTATTAATTCACGGAGGTAAACAATTTCGTTACATTTATTTAAAAATATTAATTTTTATTTTCATTCGATTCAAGGTCGCATAAATCTTGTGGATTTAGCGCAACTGTTGAATTTGGACTTCAGTCACATAGAAGCAAAAGCAAACGACTTAGTTCGGAGTGACAAAACATTAAGTTTGGTTCTTGGACAAATTATAAGCAGGTAGCATTTCTGCACGTGACACACTATTTGAATTAATTGGTACAAAATTTTCTTAAAAGAAATTATTTAGATTCGATAGCGGAGGAGATCAATGAACGTCTTCAACAAAATGGTCAAATCTCGATCGGCGAGCTTATAAAACATTACGATTTACCGGCGCAGTTTTTAAGAGATTCTATCGAGGAACGATTGGGCACTAGCATTCGAGGAAAAGCGGATCCATATGATAATCAAATTATTTTCACCGAATTATATATCAATCGACTGAAATCACGAATTTTAGGAGCATTGTCAGCGGTCACTGTTCCCATATCAGTTCTGAATCTTGTTAATCACCACAACTTCCACGAGAGATTTTTTCACAGTTAAGAACAATTTAAACGTCAATTTTTACATTTATTAATTTCTTATTTTGTATTGGTAGGTATAACGAATGAGTTGACAGCGAATGGTCAATTAGCTGGATCGATTTCGGGAGGTCGTCAAGAAAGAGCCATTTACATACCAACCATTTACAGTAAAGCGCAAAATGAGTGGGTTGAGAATTTTTACAAACAAAATGGCTATCTAGGTAAAAATGAAATAAAGTTGAAATATTTATCTGTGTACATTTAATAATTTTTGTTTTAAATTTAGAATTCGATGCCTTAATTCGGTTAGGAATTTCGGAGCCTGTGAAATTCATAAAAAAAATATTTTCTGATCAACTTTTAACTTATTTAAGTACGTGCGTCGTTGGTCAGTCGTTAGTGGACCAAATCGATGCTTCAGTGGATGATGCTTTGGTTTCTGCTACTTGGGTAGACATAATGGTAATGTTGTTTGTTGTAAGATATAAATGACAGTGTTTGTAATTCACTCTTTGTTTATATTCTTTTTAGCCCATTTTACCGTCTGTGTGTAGCAATGATGATGCTCGACAATTACTTTTAACAAATATGAAAAACCATTCACATCGTAGTTACAGCGGGCAAATTTTGTGCGACACTATCGTTTGCAGTAATAAATTTATCCAAGAATTAGTGAAATCATTCGATGTTCTAATGGTGCAGAAAGCCGAGAAGGTATGCTAGCTTAATATTTGGTTTTAATACATTTTTAACGAGAACATCTGATTTTTTAGGATGCGCAAAAAGGAGTCAGTTTGGCAAGTAAAGACAGTAAAGGTGTCGGCGAGGGAATTTCACGTAAAGACAAAAAAGACGAAAGACGGAAGAAAGCTGCAGGTAAAAATTTATATTTTTGTAATAAATTAAATACTTTTATATAACTATATGTTTGTTTCAGGCGGGAAGAGTGGAGGAGGGACTCAAGGACGTGAAACAAAAACGCGAGCAGTTAAGAAAAAATACCGCTCAAGAGATAGCGACGATTCGGACGATGAGATTCAACCGACATCGAATAAAGTTAAAGAAATTGAATTTCTTACGTGCGAAGAAATAGTAGTGGAGTTGAGAAAACAAGACCGAGATGAAGAGTGCCCGGACGAACTATTAGATGCTATAGCGGAATTCATTCACAGACCTTTAACTAAAGCTTACCAGCAGATTGTGCAATCGGTTTTTGTGGCATCGGTCGCTGAAACGGGAGCCGCTCGAAGAAAAACTCACGTGGAGTTGCAGGAGAAAGTCAACGGTCTAGTAAATAATGTACGACTTTTTGAAAAGGGCTCGAAGCTTTTTCCAGGTGGGAAAATGTGTTTCGTTGTGTGAAAAATAATTCAATTAGCGTTAATTTTTCAGATGACACTCGCACGCAACTGAATAAGCATTTGCTACGAACACTCGGCACTGACGTTACTAATTTGATATTCGGTTACGTAGCACAAGAAAATAGGCTGCAGTTAGGGGACGATGCGAATATTACGAGCGATGTAAGCCATTTGTTCTTGCTAAAATCAACTAACGTGCCAAACGTTTTAAAAAAATATTTTTTTTTTAGGTTCGTGGAAAAATATTGACTAATGTACCCGAAGAAATGCGCGCGCCTTTGTCGAAATTAAACGCTGTGCTTAACGGCAAGGTTAGAAATTCTGATATTTCTCTTAAGTATTCAATTGTGATTTAATTTTATTTTCGTGTATGTAGTCGGTTGAGGATTTTTTTGTTGCGGTGGAAGGTGCTTCCGGTCCAGGTGTTAGCGACATCGCGATAAAAAAATTAGACAAGAAAAAAGAACGGTAAAATTAACAAAACGAAAGAAGACGAAATTATTTGATACTTTGTAATGGTTTTGATTGATTTGTTTATTTATTTGTTCCAGACAAGTGGCTTTTGGACACCGACAAAGTCTGCTTGAACAATTGACCGTTACTATGGACGGTGCACTTTGTTTGCACTTGGCTGCTCTAATCCTCTATCAGACGACAACTCATTGCATGCTCCATGCATCTGGTAAATTTGTCCCTCAGATCTTGACTTTTTTGGAGTCTCAATTAAGCGGCGAAATTGTGGAATTTTTACAAATGTACCAAGGTAATGTAATGTTTTTTTTGTTTTTTTTTGGTAACTGACAACAATTGAGTTTACACTTGAAAAATTGTTTTGTTTAGGTTTAGTCATCAAATTATTAACTGTGGGTAGTGACGAAGCAAGCGGGCAAAAGATTAAGGCACAACTAGAGGAATTGATGCCTAAAGTGAAAGAAATTGCCACAACAACCAAAAAGACGTCGCATTCGGAACAAGACTAACACTTCGATCTAATCAGTAGTTACGATATTTGTAAATGGTCGGTTTTGAATAACCGTAATTAAACTAAAACGTGAATATCTGGGGGAAAAAACAACTATTTTTATAAATTGAATTTGAAAAATAATTTTACACTTTCATTACACATTATAATTAACCCAGAATCAGATAAATGCAAGACGCGCATCAGTAAAATGGACCTATCACGGCCCTTGTTTTCAAATCACTAACTATATATTTGTTTGGGAATTGTGTGGGTATTAATTAACAAATACTGGTACATAATTTTTACATTTTAATTATTATTTTACATAACTATTTCCTCCATTATTATCGCTTAAGAGAATTCTTGTGTCCTCTTTTCCGAATTTAAACCGTGGAAATAAAGTCTAGGCCATGAATTCAATTTTTCCTCCTTTTCTCTTCTTCTATTCTTTAATTTAAAAAAGAAGGTTATGCATGAAAAGACAGAACTGATATGAACATACACTGTGTTTGCGGGAAATGTGTGTACATCGAGTTTTGCCCTTGCGGTTTGTAAGTAGTTCACGGTGGAGTAGCCTCAAGTGGGCACGCGACCTATCGTTGAATGCGCATGCTCATTTCCATTTGAAACAGTCATACGGAAAAGACGACACTTTGGAGCAGCGAAGCATTTATGTGCACAGTACTTCGAAGGAATGGTGCCATGAAGGAGGAAGAGGCTGCGTGATCCAAGATGTCACTATTCGTGACTCTAGTTTTTTGCCTGCTTTTTGCTCGCGTAACTGATGCGCACAGTTTGCAACGACGCAAAACGTTGGACAATGCTGGCGATGTTGTTTTGTCGTGGACTGCCGATTTATCACGAGGACTTGTTATTTTTAATGTCGAAGCTAAAACTAAAGGTGTGGTAGGAATAGGGTTTTCTCCTGATGGACAGTGGACTCGAGGCGACTTTGCAGTTGGCTGGATGATGCACGGAGCGCCTTCAGTTCTAGTAAGAGCATTTTATGTTGTTTTATTTCATTTGTTTGGGTTTTTCATTATTTTTTAGAATTTTTACAATCTTTGCAAATTAGTGTCATTGACTTTTCAAGTTTTCTTCACACGTTGCATGTTGAAATTGAAATTAAAGGTAATAAAGTGGGAAATAATTTTACCACATGTGCATGCAATTATTTCTTTAACGTAACCTAGTTTGGAGAAAATAAGGAATTTTTTTTAATGTTTCCTTATTCGGAAAAAGTGTAGAAAACAATTGGTGGGAATTAAAAGTGAAAAAAAAGTTAAAAGATAATTAAGAAACGGTACAAGGAAGAGTTTAATTATACCATTTGAATCTTAAATACAGGATGAAATTATGCATTTGGGCCCCATTCAACCTTGTACAAAGAAATGAAACTTCAGACTTGAGACAGGAATCTTGACTTATGAATACCGAACAATCATTTCGTCAGTCAACAAAAGCCATTGGCCTCTCACAATAAATGGCAAGGTTGACATCAAACTTTGCAATTGTGATAGGACATCAAAAACTTCAATCTATTCAATTCAATAAAGTTGACATCTAAGATTTACTTCTGGGAGAATAAATTACATTATAAAATAATACATTTAAAAAAAAACAAGTGATATAACGGAAATAAAACGAGAATAATAATCATAATAAAAATGCAACTTAATTCCGTGTCAACGGTTGTAAGCTGAATGATAGCCGAAGCAAAGATTTTCCCACAATTCCTGAGCGGCCCAAAGTCACGCTCGGCGTGGGTAAGGCGGAAAAGGGCTGCCCGAGACGCCTTGAAAACTTAAATTTCGTGAGTTACGCTTGAATGTACGACGGTTTAAACGATATTTGCAGAAATTATCTCCCGGAATGTTTAATTTTACAGTTTATTGTGTTTTTTTTTTTGTTTTTTTTCTGCTTTCTGGTAAGATTTTTGTTGTGTCATGATTGGTGCAAATGAAACCATGTCGTGCACTGATGAGGAAAGAAGATGACACTTGCAAGATGGAATGATGTTAGGTTAGCGACCTGAAACACTCTAAAAGTGGAGAAGAAATGCAAACTTGTAAATGTAAACAGAAACTTACATTCTGTATAAGGAAACGATTTGTTTGAAATGCAGACAGCTTAACAAACTTGATAACCTTATTTCACGTAAAATGTTTGTTTAAAACCCACAGTTCCATGCAAAGTTGTTTAGAAATTGTTTTCAACAAAATCAAATTTAAAAAAATATTTTACTAAAAAAATCTACCAATTTTATGATGAGAAAACAAAGAGATCAATGCACACTGTGAGAAAAATATGACCCATTTGAGGAAGAAATAAAGATTCTCAGTCAAGTGTTGAATTGTCCTTTTGGTTTGGATTATTTTTGATTCAAACCATGCACGCTTTTATTGCTTTTATTGCTTTGTTTGTTCTATTAGAATGTATCACCTTATTTAGAATTTTGTCCGGGTGAAATCATCATTTTTGAAAGGTTAAAATCAGCACACAAAAAGGCGTATTCTACCTTCCAAGGATGAGTAATAATGGTACTGGGTAGTGCACGCCCTCTCTTTTAACTCTTTATCTGTCAAAAAGCCTTCAATGATTCCGCCCACGCATTTCATATAAATATCGGGTCGTGCCCTGAGATAGGCTGTGCGGCATGGCCTCGATGCGTGCGGGGAAAAGTGCAGGAAAAATGCATTAAATGTTAATAAATAATTTTGATTTTCGTTTAAGGACATGTATATGGATAATGGGGAGTTTTATCTTGATCAAAAACAAGATTATCAGATCTTATTCGGAACGGAGAATGATACACATACAACTTTGCGGTTTCAGAGGAAGTTTGATACTTGCGATTCTAGAGATTGGAAGATAACGGTGAAGCATTAAATACATTTTTTAATTATTATTATTATAATTAATTTTTTTTTTTGTTTTTTTAATTTTTTTAATTTTAGAATGACACAGTTCGAGTTATGTATATTTACCAAGATGCTGATCCAATTAATAAAACTGTTGTGTTTCAATCGGATGCCAAAAAAGGGAAACAAAGTTTGTACTTATTAGAAGAATCGCAAGAAAGTTTACACATGACTGCTAGTATTTCCGTATGGGATATCAGATTACCAAATGTAGGCCTACTTCTTTTCTTTTGATTTTTTTTTCTTCAACATTTTTTTAAAAAAAAATTACAGATCGGGTTGAGTGGCAGCGGAACAATATATCATTGTAAAATATTCAAAGCTCCAAAAACATCTACCAAACATCAAGTGATAGGAGTGAGTAATCGTGGGAAATATCAAATCTACCAACAGAACCAAATGAACAATCGTCATTTTTATTTAATAAATGTTATTAACGTGTGTTTCAATTTTCGTTTAGTTTCAGGCATTGACAGAACGCCGAAAAAGAGTACACCACATGATATTATACGAATGTCACATGGGTATAAACAATTCTGAATATGAAACGTATTTAAACGATGGTGGCCATGAATGTTATTCGGCCAATATGCCCAAAGCATACACCCACTGCTCCACTATACTCATTGCATGGGGTGTTGGTTCACAGGTAAATTTTCTTTAATGCGCTTTCATGATTTATTTAAAAATAAATTGAATTATAGGGTGATGTCATGCCGTCAAATGTAGGGTTTCCTTTGGGTGAAGAGTTTGGTGGTGCCACGTATTTCATGCTTGAAGTGCATTATGAGTTAATGCTTGAACAAAAACAAAGTAGTGTAGTATAATAAGTGGCAATTCATGTGTCTAACTGTACTTTATTTTTTTTATATTTATTTACAAGGTGTTGTTGATAATTATGGATTGAGAATGTTTTTGACAAATAAAATCAGACCGTATGACGCTTCAGTTATCAATATTGGTCATGTAGTATCGCCCTTACAAATCATACCACCAGGAGAAAAAGCGTACACCACTGTTGCTCATTGTGGTTCATCATGTACAAGAAATGTAAATAAATTCTTTTTATTTTGTTCAGTTAATTCAATTCAATTTTTTTTAGTTGTTTCCATCAACTGGTATAAACGTATTTGGGTTAACATTATTAGCTCATTCTTTAGGTAAGTTCAAAAAGATTGCTGTTTGAAAAGTGCAAAAGTTTTAATTTAATTTTTTATTACAGCAACTGGAATAACATTACGCCACATTCGTGAAGGAGTGGAATTACCGCCTTTAATTGACGAAAAAAACTACGATTCTACGTATTTGGTCGGTAAAATTTAATTTAATAATGACGAAATCAAAAACTGTAAAATTTTTAAAATGTTTATAACAGCAATCTCATCGTTTAAAACACCACGTTCAAATTCTCCCAGTGAGTTTAAACGACCGTATAAACACTTGAAAATTACGTTTAAATTCTTTCTATATTTTTTAGGGAGATCATTTAATGCTTGAGTGCAGTTACGACACCATTTCAAAAAATAACACTGTAGTCGTAAGTCAAAGTACAACCGAGCCTAGGTAAACCCTTTTACATTTTCTGTTTGTTTAGGGTGGATTGAGTTTGCGCAATGAAGTTTGTTTGGCATTTGTTGAATATTACCCTCGTTCATCCTTAAGTGAATGTCAGAGTTGGCCCGCAATTGATTTGCTGACCTCATGGTTCAACATCAAGTTGGCGCAGTACGTAAGCAACAAACGAAATAAGCCGTAGTTTAAAGTTTATTCTTCTCCACTCAGCCAAGAAAATGGATTTGTTGTGGAGGATTTCAACCAATTAGGTGGTTCGAGTAGAACTTTGACGGAATATTTAAAAAGATACAGATGGGCCGGACGATCTCATGCCTACCAAAGAGATATTAGATTTGGTCAATATCTTCCTTTTTGCCTTCGTCATGGGCGCTTTCCTGCAAACCTCAGCCTTACTCCGGTAATTATTCTCGAAAGATAATCCTAGAAAATTGTATCGTAATCGTTGCATGACTGTAACTAGGCAAATTACCCTGAAATCACATATCCCCATTATGTGGTTAGTGCGGTTTGCTCCGTAAACACCACGCAGGAAACTATGGTTTCTTACACCAAAGTGATGGATGCTAAAAGCAACAAGGAAGCCACAATGGCAGCAACAACAGTTACGCCAATGGCGCCAACTGCTGAAGAAACAACAACAATAACAACACCTCCAATGTTAACGGATGCCGCGGTACTGACGTCAGAGGGGACAAAACTAACCGGTGATTGGTTAGATGGCGTTTCAGATGCTCCTAGATTGACATCACCTTTGCCACCAGCGCATTTAAACCCCAGAACGGACATCCAACCATCTAATCGAGCAAATTGTCCACCATTCAGCATTCTCCCATTAGTATTTCCGTTCGTGGCATTATTATACAAATAAAATTTACATCACAGATACAGTTTCATATCTCAGGACAATTATTTTGTGAAGTCATTCAGTTTACCAAATTTTGTATTGATCTTTATTTTGTATATTATAGATTTAATTAAACGTTTTAAGTCTTCTGTATAAAATAATTTGTTCATTTTAAAAAAAGGTGTGTGTGTGTACAGAGGAAACAAAAGGTGCCCACCAAGGAAATAAGGTCATCGAAATGAGCACACGCTTTGTAGGAAGGAATGATGAACCTGACCTTCAAAAGGCTTAGGTCAGAAGGTTAGCAAAGATATTCTTAAAATCACAAAAGCGAAAGGAAATGACATGAAAATAAATATGAAAATAATTGAAAATAAATTCATCATTATCCGGAATGTGAAGTTTTAATAAACTATATTTAAAAAGGGCTAACAGAGAGGGAATCCGGGAAGAGATAATCATCCGAAGAGCTCAAGGATATGGATGACCTCCTTTCTTGGCTTTGCGGAACTCTAGGAGACCAACACAGTTTATTATCGCTGGACAAGTGTGTGTGTGAGCAATGATGAAGACGGGTAAGTGGTGTTTCGATCCGGAGAAATAAGTGTTTGTAAAATTTGTCCTTTTCCAGTCTATTTGGTTCAGTTTATTACATTGGTGATGTATTGCTCCTTCAGTCATGCGTGCGCGCCGATGCAATTAGTGAGACAGACACCTCAAATGGCTCAATACATGGGAAGTGAGTTTAATGGCTTCAAATCACTGAAATTATCACTCTTAACGCTTGATCCGATCACTGACACATTTTTTTTCTTCTTTTTTTAATTATTTGAATCATCCAGTTAGTTCTGGGTTTTGCCCTACGACAGTAATAGGTAACTGTCGTCAATGTGTGGATAATTATCAGTGTCCTGGAAACCAAATTTGCTGCCCCGTTTCGGGCTTGTATTGCTGTGTAGCTGCGCCGTAAGTCAATAAAACTGTGGCATATTTGAATTACGCAATTAAAACTATTTTTATTGTTTACATTTATAGTGTTAGAACTACTAAGAATCGACCTTACCCCTTTGCCATATACACACCTTAAAAGTTTATACTTTTAAATTAGGTTATACACAGGTGTGTATTTAAAAGTAGGCCTATTTAAAGGCCATTGAGATTTACTATAGTACAATGGCAGGTCCCATTTAAAAAATAATATGAAAAATTGTAATATTATAAATTGAATAAAATAGTGTAATAAATTTTAGTTTTTTTGTTTCACTTCGTACAAGTAGTAGCTTTGAACATAAAAAAGAAAAGAAAAGACAGTATTAAGGAAGTGCTTACTAAACTTTTTTTGTGGGAAAATTGCTATAAATGTAAGAACTTTTTTTTGCTGGGGAATAGACGTGTTCATGTTCTGCAACACTGCATTTTTATCCCAAAATGCCGAAGAAATGGGGTCAAAGAGATGTCTTCAGCTTGAGTTTTGTGCCAATATAAAGCATTTACACCTGTGACAACATCATTTTCCACATTCTTCGCAATGAAAGCAGAAGTACGAACTTTTCTTTAAGATTTTTCTTTTTGAATTTCACTAATGGTACTCACTCTTTTTTCGCAGTTTTTATCTATCGTAGGATTATTCCTGACAGCTCAGTGTATTGTGGGAATGCCCTATGGCTATTTCGTGGCTCCGTACGACGATTCAATGGCCGAAGAAATGTTTTTTGTTATGCCCCCTCAACATAGAATGGTGAAACGTGAGATTTTCGATTTGATTCCGGCTGCAACAGGTCACCACGGGCATCATGGTGGAGGCGGAGGTGGAGCTCACGAGGATGTCGATTATGGTGCAAACACTGATGGTCACGGAGCGTTCAACTGGTGGACCAGCCACCCAGCAGGTGGTGGACATGGACACGGCAGATAATAACATTAATTTGTATATATATATATTTACACACTAATTTATCGAATGTACAGAAATAAATGTGGAATCAATATTTGATTTAGTATCACCGTTTCAGTTTATTAAGAACGTAAACAAAAATTCATACATCGATTTTTATCACAGTTAAAGGTAAAGTTGTAATTTTATTTTAATGATTATTGCACGCATCAACAGGAAGCCAGATTTCCGTGCGGGAATAGCGAAGACTTCTAGGTGAACTGAAGGAAGCTATAAAATTACCGAAACAAATATTATAAACATTTTTTTTTCATCTAATTTTTCATTTAGTTTTATCTTACCCATGAAGTATTGCTTCGGGTTGTAGCATAAACCGAGAACATTCAGTTTAACACGCAATGCCAATACCACGTCGCTGGGATCGCGCACAATGTTTGTCGTTGAAATCACGTAGAATTTATTCATAGGAAGTGGCGTCAATTTGACGTCGGTCTATTGAAGTAATTAGTATTTATGATTTTATATTTCCTTTTTAGAAAAAAAAATTAAATTTGTTTTACGTTGTTTGGTGCAGGGAGCTCTTTTTCATCCACGTAATAGGAAGTGGTGTAACGTTGCGCACATCTGGGCTCGATGTCGTCTACGTGCTGGACTCCAAGAAGTACTGGTACTCCCATTCTCAAATTGCGATTGTCGACGTTAGCTCCTAATCATCATTTAATATATATTTTTAAATTATAATAATGATTTTGTGGCGTCGTGTTTTGTGTTTTGATTTACCATTGCGAGTGTACATGGCAAGATGGTAGTAACCTTGACTCTGAGCAGCATTCCAGGTAAGGCAAGGAACGGAGGTGTAGGATGGCAATACAAGTGACTCGTATTCACGTTCTTCAATTCCATCGGAATAATTGCCAATAGTTGTGTACGGCAGCGAGGGAATTTCTAAAAATGTGCATAAAGAAAACATGTAAGTTTGTGCACAGAATTATACAAAAAGAAATGTGTATATTTAAATACTCACGAAAATGTTGGGAATTTGCGAGTCCAAGTCTGTATAATATAATTAATTCAATAATTAGTAATTAATGAAGAAAACACCCATTAAAATCATTTTAAAGTCAAATTGCTCACCCGAAGACAAGAAGTGTAGCTGTGAAAATTGACATGGTTTTTGGAGTTGTTACTGCGTTGACAGGCTTGAAATGTATGATGGGTGTACTCGGCAATCCCACTGGTTTAAATAGGATCCTCAATCAAAGGATATTAGTCATCATAAGCTTATTATTGGCTAAAATGAAACTTTGTCCCGGCTATTTATTTATAACTGGTTTTTCCCGGCAAAGTGATACTTTATTTTTTGTAATTCTTCTGCGTACCTAATCTGTAGATATTTTTTATTAACAGTACTTCTCGTTTAAAATTACTTTAATCGCAAAATTACGAATTAAAATGAAACTTTGTCCTGGCGATTTATTTATACCTGGTTTTTCCCGGCAAAGTGATACTTTATTTTTTGTAATTCTTCTGCGTACGCAATCTGTGGATAGTTTTTATTGCCAGTACTTCTCTTTAAAAATTACGAATAGAAATGATAAGGTGCGGAATCACCGTGGAATTGTCAGCGTTTATCTCACGATAGTTTTGTAGCACAGATAAAAAATAAAAAATAAAAAACAACAAAATAATGTTTTTAATTCAAAATGAGTGATAAGGTTTTAAATGTAGAAAATGTCGAATCATGTTTTGCAGTAAAACAGACTGACCAACATTGGGTTGAAAATGTCCTTCCTTTCAGGAATTGCAAAGAGGAAATTGACATCAAATAAATCAAAACTGAAACTAACTTGTCGGGAAAATAAGTTGGGCAATAGCACCTTTGGAATAAATATGTTCAGTCCTTGTAATGAACTGTGATCTAACAGTAATCAATATTGACACCAGAGGCCGCTTGTCACGATCATGAAGTTTCGTAATCACAATTAGAGTCAACCACGTTAACAAAAATTAAATCTTTAATTTTCAACAAATGCTAAATTTTGCTGAAGTCAGCAAAACTAGTTACAATATTGTTCCAACTCGAAGTATAGAGTTCTACCAAAAAAAATAAACACTCTTTTCATAAACGAGAAACAATTCTATTCAGATGGCTTACTCATCCGATAACTGAAAAACAAAAACAAAACACATTTTTAACGTCAAAATACAGACCTGAAACGGTTTCTTACCTAGCAATTCGCGACAAGTGATATGTTTGCGTGGCAGCAATGAACACATTTACGCTGAACAAATTGTAATTCTTTGGAATAATAGCCATCGAATAGCGAGACCAGATAACCCCTACACAAACAAACAATGTTTTTATCGTGCAAAATATATGATATTGTCTATCAATTTATTACCAGTGAAGAATAACGAGATGCACTGGGGTAAACTCAGCTTCTCAACCGGTCTGGCTATATCCTGAATTCCAGCAGCAACCAGACCCTAAAATATATAAATATAAATCAACGCTTAAAACGCGCAAATTAATATTAATTTATTACCCATTTAAACGCTGGAGCCCAGAAAAAAATTGTTTTAGGACCTGTTATAACGAGAGGAAGCAATTAGTAAGATTTAAAAAAAAGAACATTTGGGCAAGTTTTAACCAGCTGGATGGTTCCAAAAAGGTTGCATCTTGTAAGGTACAAATTTGTCTAGAGCGGAAATGGTAGCTCGGTAAAGAGCCGACGACATCTCGAATTATTACGATTCGAGATTAATGCAAAAATTATTTTAGAATCTGTGCTTAGCTTGTGCCTTCTACTTCGTCGCCGAAGTTGCACTAACAAGTTCTAGAAGGCAGGAAGCAATAAGATACTCGACGAGAACGTGCAAGCTACCGCAACAAACGGAATTTTACTTCAAACAACATTTTTTTTCCACTTTTTAAAATCAATTTTAGTTGAAAACAAACGTGGAATCAAGATTGAAAACTTAAAAAAAAATTATAAATTAATAATGAATAAATTTAATCGATCAATCAATACAACACGATAACTATTTATTTAGAAATCAACACGGGAACCAACGGGCTTCCGTATCGATAGAAGAGGCGTCTGGGTAATGGGAAGTGAGAAAAAAGATGGCGCTTCAGGTGCAACTTGAAGAACAGGGATGGTAGTGAAAATTAATTAATTTCTCAAGTACTATGTTTTATTTTACCACTAACCGATTAAGTTAATATTGTTTAAAATTGGTTTCATTAATATTTACCATTTTAAGTTAATACTTTGTAATTTGGAATGCAATGTGCATGAACCTTGTGAAAGGTTTTTGGTAGCTTGCTTTCATAGGCCGCGCTCGTGTAAATGTAAATAGAAATAGAATCAGCTTTACGTTCTTTTTTTTCCAGGCATTTAACGGAAGAAACAATAACTGACTTGTGCGAAGGCGGAAAACAACCTACCGTTGTTGAAATTACTAAGAAAGCTTTGGATGTAAGTAATTTCATTTGAACAAACACAAAAATGAGTGATAACTATATTTTTCTTTCGCTAGTTGGATTTACGAGATATCGGTGCAAAATTTTTACCAGATGATATCAACAAAGGAAAAATTGAAAGTGTATGTGTCAGTTTCTTTATTTGGTTTGATTTTTTTTTTTTTATGTAATAATATTTTTTTAAAAAACGTTTATTTATAGATATCTGGTAACTGCATTCTTCAAATCCAGAAAATTCGTAATGTGGCCGCACCGAAAGCGAACGAGGAATCTAATGTGGCACCACGTTTATTAAAATTACAATTAACAGACGGTCACGTAAATTGCAGCGCTTTAGAATTAGAACGTTTAAATCGCTTAAGGTTTATTGAATAATTAACTTTTTGGGTGGGAAGCTACAATATAAATAAATATTTCACAGTCTCGACACACCACCTGGAACCAAAATCAAGGTGAAAAATGACAATATCACTCTGCAGCAAGGATTCATCATTCTAAATAACAGCGGTTTAGAAGTGTTAGATGGTAAAGTTGAACCTTTAATCGAGAAATGGGAAGTTAACAGGGTAAATAACGTATTATTCGTGAATAAACTCAAATATTCATATCGTTTTCATACGCAATTAGAGCTTAGCTAAGCACACCCGTAATAGTTTTGGGCAGGAAGGAGGACCGCCACTGTGGGTACCTTTTGGACAAAAAATATCAGCCGGTGGAACTAACGTGAATCTCACAGGTGACATTATTCTAGCTTTTAAGATTGGGGAAAAAAATGTTGTTTACTTTTATATTTTACGTGTAGGAAATATAAAAACATTAGAAAACTCGAAAGAAGGAAAAGAGAATGATGAGTTTGAAAAACAAAGACAGGCAACTATTGCTGAGGCAGCTAAAGCTAAAGAAGGCAATAGAAAAGTGTTTGGTGGTGGCAAACAGGTAAAGGAAAATGGTTTTTAAATGTTTGTTTACGTTATTGATTTTATTTCTAAAAAATTCAGTTGATGGATAAAGATATTGCTCAAATTATGAATTTGGGCTACGCGGCGGAACAAGCATTCTATGCGCTGAAAAACAATAAAATGAATTTGGAACTTGCAATTAAATATCTCAAAGAAGGTAGACAACCAAATAGGCGACAGCCAAAAAACGATAGAGGTAAATTTTTTATCGGTTTATTATGTTTATTTTATTATAAACTTTATAAGATTTTATTGCAGGTAAAAAGGAAACCGACGATGAACCATCAGCTCAAAGTCGACCTTCAGGCCCATCCACATTATTTGATTTTTTAGAATCAAAAATTTCATTACCAGCTGGTGGTAACGTAGTATTTACACAGGTTTTTAAATCGCAAACTAATTCGAGTCACTTGCAGAATCGAAAACGGAAAAAGATAATACAAAAACATCTCCCGATTTACAAAAACCAGACATGTCCGATGTACGCGTAAACAGGGGAAGAGGCGATAACAAGTTCAATCAGCCGATGCGAGACAATCGTCGACAAGAACCATACTTTCAAGGCCAGCAGCAACGCCCGCGGATCGGAGGGCCTTATCAGAAACCACAAAGGGGTGGCCGAGGAGGAGGAGGCGGCGGCGGAGGTGGCGGCGGCCACGACAAACCAAATTTTGCAAACAATAGAAATTTTCCTGGAAAATACTCAGAGGATGATCGTCGAAGAAACGAATCTCAAGACCAAATGCGCAGACGGAATAATGTTCCGATGTTTCAAATGCACGACGGCAATTTTCCACCTCCGCGACAGAACATGGAGAAAGGAAACGGGCCGGATCAAGGTCAGGGGCAAGGCCAGGGACAGGGCTACAGATTTAATTCAGAACGACTGGCAGGAGGCAGCATGCCGCCGAACGCAGCCCGACAAGGGAACCAAATTCGAGAAAGACAACAAATGAATCGGGGAGGGAAAAGTCAGAATAACCACGGCAATTACTTTAATAACGCGATGCGAATAACCTGGAAACAAGGAGACAAGTGCCTAGCAAAATATTGGGAAGACGACAAAGTATGTTATTTCAGTTTGAATCGATTCGAGTTTGAAATTGATTAATTTTGATTCGTTAATTAGTTCTACAGAGCCGTCGTCCATGCACCCGCCGCTAACGGTGCCACCTGCGTCGTGCGATTTCTTGATTATGGCAATTACGAAGAAGTACTGGTTGAAGATATGAACCCGATCTCAGAAAAAGTGATTTCTTTTTAAATAAATGAATTGAACGAATGGATAAAATCAATAAAAGTTGAGTTTGATATTTATTTATTTTTTTATTTCTGAATTCTAGGATATTGCCTCGCCGATGTTTGACGGCTTATCTGCTAACTTCGTAAACGGTGCCTTCTCTTCTCCATCGTTGCCTGCTTTTGCTAACAACGGCATGATTTCTAATCATTTTAGTGGGACGTTGGAATTTCGGCGGGGCGGGGACCGGCCGTACATAAACGACAGAAATCGATCACGACAAGCTAAACCCTCGCAGCAGATTTACGTTCCCCCTGCGCAAAGACAATAACTTTTTTTATAGGGTTTTTAAGTAATTAATAGCAGAAAAATACCTTGTAATACGGTTTGGTAGTTTTGTTGATAAAAACCTTTAGAAAAATGGTTATTTATGAATGTATCTTAACTTATCGTCTGGGATTTACCTTCTACTGGAAAAAAAAAATATGAGCATGCATTATATTTAAACTTTTTTATTCATTGTTTAATTAAATGAGTATATGAGTACGGTACACATCTCATTTGATATACTTTACAATTACTTGGTGGAGTAAAAAAAAAAAAATTGCAGCTTATCGTAATGGCAATTGCTAATTTAGTTTACGGACACAGAAATTTGATGGAAAGCAAAAATTGAATCGTAGCTACCAAAATGAATCCTGAATTTATTAACGATCCGTCTGCAAAACAAAATGTCGAAGTAAATTGTCCAATTCGTCAATATCGAAACACTTTCTTACCACAAGAAACATTTTCATTATCAGGATTAACTAATTTGTAGATGATACCTTCTAACTTATTGTCTTTTGCCTTTGCCCGTGTTAGAACGTAAACATTTTCTATGTGTAAAAAAAAAATATTTAAATAATTAAAACTTAAAATATCAGTGGCTATTTGTCGTTTTATTTACGTAAATAGTCTTCTCCGAATGAAAGAATCAAATGCTTCGTCGTTTTCAATTCGCAATTGCAACACAGGTTTAGTTTCTCACTTTTCCATTTCTTTGGTTCGTTTTCATGCAAAGTGTGAAGCGAACCGTCGACGTAATCGCCGTACAAAAAACTATTCGTCAAAACCGGAAGATCATTTTTCGCATAAAATACGCCTCCAATCACAGCTGATGGAACCTTTTCTCCGTGAATGTGGATTGGGTGCTTGTTTTTAGAGTTTAATTCTGAAATAAATAACAATAAAAAACAATATCGGAATTCGGAAAGTCTAAATTTGCATTTACCTCGATGCCAACTGCTTATGGTTATTCTGTCCTCGTTTTGTGCGCCAACGTCACCGCAGATAATTCCTTTTGAAGCTAAAATTGAAATTAGTTTATTTTGTGCATAAATATTTATATAATTTCATTTACCGATGCCGCAGCGCCAAGGATTTTCGAAGCCACTCGCAAAAATTTCAATGTCATCGTTTTTATTTACGACGTTGGTTCGTAAAATTTTTCCCAGTTTTGATGTGCTGTGATAAAACAATTTTATTGACGAAATATCATTTGTATTGTTTCGTTTGTTTCATACGTCAGGGACGATTCGTTTCTCATTCCGCTGTCACCTACAGTGATATACAAGTTGTCTTCTTTGTCAAAAAATAATTGCCCGCCATTATAAACATCTGACGGTTGACTTATATTTAAAATTATTTTATCCTCGGTCACCTGACGCAGAATAAAGGGAAAATAGTTTTTTTATTACACTAATTACTTCTTTTTATTTTATTTCATACACTTTTTTATTGTGTAAAAGTAGCAATTGTGCAGTTTTTATTGAGCTGCAACTGGACATAAACTTTGTTGTTCGGAATCGTAAACATGCTGATGTAAGTGCATACAAATTGAAATTGAAATGAAACAGCTGGTTGTAATGTTTAACTTGTCCTCTCCGATGTTAAAAATTAATCAGGCAGAAGTAGGGTGAGCTTTGGTGCACGTGGTAGGCGTTTAGATGCGAGTGGTTGCTAAGCAGCGAGTGCGATTCAAAGAATCTCTCAACGAATTTGCCATGCAGAGAAGAAAAAGCGGCTTTCATCAATCAATGCGAATTTGCAAATTCACACAAATCAATGACATTTTTGAACTCACAGACCCAGAATAAAAGTTGAATACACTAAAAAATATTTTATTATTTTATTAAAATAGCTTAGTTTTTAAGTTTGATATTTGTAACGGCAATAACTAATAATTTTTACCTTTCCTGACGACGAAATTGTGAAACGACTCGCGATGCTTCTGTGATCTTCGGAGATGTCCAGTTTTGGCGCGCTGTAGTACAAGTAAAATAAAGTGCAGTTTGGTAAACATTTTGGATTTACAGCTAATCCCAGAAGTCCGCGTTGTTCCGGATTATGATCATCGCGCTTTGAAAAATCGTGGACCACTTTGTCAGTCAAATTCAAAAGTTTATGCACTGACTTGTCATTTAGATTGTAAAGCAACACCGTTCCCATTTGTTCAATGATAAGGAAACTAGTTTCGTTGAGCGAAGTTAAAGCCACTGGGTTTTTCAGATTGCCAATAATTTTTTCGCACGAAATACATGGCTTTGAGCGGTTTTGCGCCACGGAAATTGAAAAAAGAGCGACGAGAACAAATGCTGTAGTGATTAGTTTTGTCATCTTTGGATGCAATTGTGAAAAAACTTGCGAAAAAGCGCGTTTTTTAAATATATACAAGCCGGGTATGGTAAACCATCGTTAAAATAATTTTTTTATGTGTTATTTATTTTAATCTGAAATCATTTTGATTTGTTTAATTTTTTTATACAAATAAAAAGAAAGTATTTTTTATTTTAAGAATTAAAAAAATGAATTTAAATGATTATTTATTAAATATTTCAATTTAATACTTTTGCTATTTTTGTTCTTCCATGCTTCCATACCGACGCTAAGCTGTTGCTAAGGAACAACCAATCACAAACTTTAACGTTCCCAGCTTTCAACCGATGACAGGCGTTGTCTCCTCTTTTAAAATGAAACCCGGCTGCCCGCCATTGAACGAGATAGATAAACCACAAATCGGAGCCAAATTTCTGCTTTCTCCGAAATGAATCAAAACAAGCAGCCCGCCGCCCAGAGT
>JAQIXU010001130.1:0-20224 GCA_034701245.1 Strigamia transsilvanica | reverse complement strand
ATTTTCCAAATTTCTTATTATGCAATTTTGAATTTATTTATGCAATTTAATACTTTGATAGTGGCTACTTAAATGCTGAGTACAGGCTTTCCACAGTTTTTTTTTTTTGTGTAAGACAAAGGCTCTTGAGGGGCTCTCATATCTGTAGATCCGATTTATTTTGAATTTGGGTATCAAGTTGTCTGGATTTGCTCTACTTCTTAGAGATAAGTCCCAAAACACAAAAGGGTTTAGTTTGGCGACATAAAATTAAAGAGTGTTGAATACATAATACTGGACTATATAAGAGGAATTTTCTTTTACAATAATACATTAGGTGTGAATGGCACCTGGAAGTTGTGCTGGCACAGTGCAGCCAATTGGGAAAGTTTGACGTCATGAAACCATTCGTGTGCCAACACAATTTGGCAGCTGAAACCATGTTTCCAGACTAGGGAAACAAGTTAATTATAATTACAGTTGTTGACAATAAATGCTAACCTATAGAAACAGAATTATATTATGAGTGGCAGATTATCCAAAAGGCACATTAGGCAACTGGCTAGGGACCCTAAGTTTTAGGGGCCCTGACCTTCCATTATTTTTCAAAAATTAATTATTTCACTCAATAAAGAGCACGCCCAGGCAGAACATCGAGTTAGATGCGATGTCGATGTGACATAGAAAGTCACAAGATAGAGATTTTAGCCATCGATGCGATGTCTTGCCGATATTTTCACCTAAACCTTAGTAACATTGAAAATTGGGCCAATGCCAATATTGGACCAATGTTTTTTTATATACTGTATCAATTTGGTGACCTACTATATTAGCAAAAGTGCCATTCAAAGTTATTCACAGCTTCTGGTAGATGTTTGTGGGCGGTTTCTACTGCTGGCTGGTGTGGACAAATGTAATGATCTGAGTTATCCGACGCTCGGCAACATAAAATGAAGGACTAGAATCTAGATGGCACTTGTCTGTTGTGCAACTTAGCTGTTGTCGTCTTGACATTGCTGTAGTCATGGCAAGGCACACGTGGGAGCGAAGGAGCTTAAGCGTCGTTAAATGAGCGTCGGTTAAAAATATGCAATGGTGAAGAGGGGATTAATTTTAAAGGTTGGTAGCTTGCTCTTACAAGGTGCAATTTTCTTCTCTGCCCCCGGACGACAAGCGAGCCATTAATATCTTAATTTGACGTGGTTGTGAAAGAGAAAAAAGAAAAGTTTAGCAATCTCCTTCATATTTTCTGGCTTATGAAAGAAATGGCTTGAGAGTGACAGCTGGTAATTGTTGAAAATTTACATAAGATTTGTATTGGGGCCTTGATTTAAAATTCAGATATTATTCTTTGGATTTAATTTGTGGGCGGTTGAGTATAAAGTTTAAGCTGCGTATAAAAAACTGTTTGCATAAATGAGGATCAAGAGCATCATTAGAAGAATGAAGACTGCTTGCTTTCTTTTGGGATTTTGTTGGTCTTTTTTAATGAAATGGAGTCATGCATATTAGCACCAGAAAAATTTGGGAACAAATTGTTACAATAATGCAACAAGAAGTGTTTATTCAAAGTTTTGGTTGTCCCCAAAGAAACCTAGGAGGCATTGCATACTTGCATCTCATTGCATGCTGGATGCTGCGCACATGTGCGCCCTCCGATCACCTGGCGGTGATAATGTGTGTTCACTGCACATAACACCCAACACAGATGTGGACAGCATCTCTACATTTTCATATAGTTGTGTGACCGCACGGCCAGGTGGAGCTGCAGACCGGAAGTGGTCTTTGGCCCTCTTGCAAGTCGGAACCAGAAGTGAGGGCTTGTTGTGTCAACTATGTTGGGGCCCCAGTTCTTTGTGAACCGGCAATGTGCATGGTCGCAAGACTGTGCATGTTGCCAATGTTTCTACGAACCGACAGATGGACGTGACCTGATCGGTCACGGTGAAGCCTGTGTAGCGCATGACAAGAAATAGCAACGATCATCGCTGCTTTCGAGGTCATTCGGCCACGTGGTCAGTGGTTGATCCTGGATTGGGTCACAGCAATGTGGCCCAAGAATGGGAAAGCACTTCTTGGAACTTACCCCGAGACTACAAAGCAGATGAAGGCCAAATACCAATATTGAACCGAGTTTTTCGTAGTTTCTTTCCTTAAGTGAGGGTGTCCACCACTATATTGGTATCTCAGAGTTACAATATTAAATCCAGGTCTGTGTGGCCAAAAACTGAATGAAATACTGAAACAGCATGAAGTCAATGCCACAAATAACTGTTTAAAAAATTTCTGTAGAATTCCCACAGTGAACAGCTGGTGTTTCAAGAAGTACATGAACAAATAAAACTTACCTGCCGTACAGCTAGTTGAAAGTTTGACCACAAGGAGGCATAACGAACTATTGAGATTTAATGACATCAGCATTTGCCCTTATTACAGTTGGTCACATTTTCTAGAGCCAAGAGTCCAGGGTCAAGCCTCATGTCATTTAATCTCAGTTTTTTTACATCTCCTTGTGGTCAAACTTAAAACCACACAGAGGTTTTTCTTTGGTGCAAAAGTCTACTACATTGGCATTATTTGATTGATGTTAAGTTAAATTTGTACAAGGTAAATTTAGTTGTTATAATTTCCTCTTTATTATTTGTGCAAGGGGTAATTTGACTCTTTCAACACTGCAAGTCAAATAAATATTTTAGAGACATGCTGCTGCGAAACAAAAAAGCATACACAAAGCTCTTATTTGTGTCCCTGGGAGGTGCGACGACCAGGGTCACCACAGTGCACATTTCTTGGTAGTCGGTCGTCGCTGCTTGCTTGTGAGGCTTTGGGTCTGGTGAATTGAAACCTGGATTACAAGCTTTGGTTTGTGATGGTTGGATAGCTGAAATGGAAAAACAACTGCCCAGAAAGCAGGAGATTTGTGGTTTAAGTCTTACTTACGGTTTCCATTATTGATGCTTTTACAATATACAGTAGTAAGGAGCTTTCTTGCCAATGTGAAGTTTAGAAGAATTTGATTAGTTTTCCAATTGAGGCCAGAAGATTTTCCTAATTCAAATTTTAAAAACTGTCTTGAATGATAAATGGAAGGTATTTTTTTGTAACAGAGAATGTGTGTAAAAGCATTGTATATGAATGTGGTAGTGAGTGGAATGTCGAGACATTCTTGCTGAAGTTATACAGCATTCTTCAACTGTGCTACCCTCAAAAGCTTAAAGGGAATGGTTGCTTCTGTTGATTATTCATAAATTAATCGATAATAATCAAATTAACAATAAATTATTCTTGTCATAAAGACACAATTTGGCACTACTAGAATTTTCAGTGAACGCTAATTACGTTTAATTTATTTAATGTAATGCTTAACGACTTGAGACTGACACCTTTAAACCTTTAACAAGGGATTAAGCGAGGCCCAGTGAAGCCTACGTTTCGTTTTAACTATTTTAGCGGAATTGTTGCTTTTCGACGCTTAAAAAAGCAGGGTTAAATCAAATGATTTTTTTTTATGTCAGACTTTGATTGCACTTTAATTGACACTGTTAGTCGTGAAATTAAAAAAAAAAATTCTCCGTGCTAGTTTTGTGTAAAATCAATTTTAATTTACAGTCATTTCAACGTCAGTTTCGATTAACCGATTTTGCTGAGTCACTGATAAAAATGAAAATTGAGAGTCACACGGAAAATGCATTATTCATAACACCATTATTTCTTTCGAGCAATAAATAAATAAGGATGTTGATGTATAATTTAGAATTTTAATTCGGAAATGCCACTTTTCCTTAATAAGTTCGGAGAAGTTCCCAGTAGAAAAAATATTATAAATCACTGTTTTATACACAAGCGAAATCTAAATTTTGACTATTTGTCTTTTTAAAAGAGGCAATTGAGTTTATTTAAGACAAAATTGCTAGTCATGTAGAAGAAGAAAATGTAAACAACATCTCAATCATAATTCCAGGTCGATGTAGATTGATAATACATTCCTGGATTTCCAAATTGCCGGTCTAGTGCTCTACCGACTAAGCTGGCCGAGATTCAGATAGAATTGTTGGAGTTTGAGTTTGAGTTTTAACAAGAAATGTCTTTATTTAGTAGCAATTTGACACATTGAAGAAGCCGTATGCGGCATGTCAAGACTGAAAACTGGAGTGTTTGTACTCCATACTTATTTCCATTTTCCTATTATCTGTATAGTAACGTCATACTCTTGTGGCGCCACCTATCTGTTTTGCATTCACACAAACTTAAACACTTGAAAACACAAGAAAAACGACGATTGGAACAGTGGAACATGCACATGTTCTTGATGACTAAGATGTGCATGTGTAAACACATTTTGGGGATTGAAATTATTGCAAATGTTTGGGTCATTTTTGGGGAGTGAATGAGTCAAAATTGGCAGGTAATTAAATCGAGTCCTGTTTAAACGTAATTAAGTTGTGAACAACTTATCGTGGCATTCCTACTCATTTTTGGAAGCGATTTCTCTGCACATGCCTATCACTCCTGAGAGGTTTTGCTGTTCGAAAGACTATATTCTTTCGACATCAAAAGCGCCGACCACGAGTATCACTTTTCTGCAATATCTTGCTCAGAAGACATTATTCCAAGGCTTTATGAAGACTTAATAACTTGGAATTCTTTTGTCAATAAATGATATTTCCTCGTATGTACAAAGGAAGCAGTTTAATTTACCGAAATCAAATATTTAAAGAAAAATCGAATTTATTAAATTCTCTGTGTGTTTACTGCAGTGCTCAGCTAATTTATGCAAATTGAAAGATTTGAAACACGGAATAATGTGATTGCCAGAGAAAGAAAAGATTGATAGCTTAAGTAAATGAATGTTGGAGAATGAAAAATGTTTTTGTTTGTGTTTGGGAAATATGGTGGATGAATGGGGAAAAAAGTATAAAATGTGTATCTGGCAAATACTCTGTAATAAGGGGAGCAAATGGCATTCATCCAATTTTTATTTTCATTTTCATTTTCATTCCTACCATTGCATTACTTTCTTTGAGCTTGTGTTGTTGTGTGCGGGAGTGAAAAATGGAAATGGTTCTGTTTTTTGATACATCTTTAGAGCTGAAAAGTTTAAATAAGAAAGTTGTTGAAATTCGATTTTACCAACAGCAGGAACTTGTATTATCTAAACAGGTATAAAGTTCACACCAGGCCCCCTATTTTATATCTGAGGAATAGATAGAGCCAAGATGAACTTGAATGCCTCTTTTATACACTGGAGGAGGTTTACAGCCAATTTAGGAAAAATATCTTCTCTTCGCACCTAGGAGCCAACAAAATGTGGTTTTCAAGAAAATGAAGCAACCTACACTGCCTTCTTCATCTTCTGTACACCCACTCTTGTTTAATGAGTTCTCTCTGCGTAAACATTGTGAAAATTTCCACTCAGGTGAATATAATTATCACTGCAGATTAACTCATTTTTATTCAATTATAAATATTTTTTTTTTGTTTGAGGTTGGGAAGTAGTGCACTCCTTTTCTCTGGGGTGCTGTGATTAAAATTAAAGTTAAAAGATGGTGAGTTAAATCAATAAGTGAGAAGAAATGCAATATAATTACTACAAGTATTGCAACATTTGTAGTTGGAGTTGGTTATTATTTGTGAATGAAATGTTGAGTTTAATTGTTTGAGTGTTGTTAGACATTGCCAAATGCCATTTGTGTAAATCTGCTTGGGGAGTAGAGATTTATGGGCAATTAGTTTGTAATTATTGTGCATAGACATGGCGATTTACAAACGATTGTTGGGACTGTTCCAGAGGCATGTTTTAAATATGTTTGAAAAAAAGGAGATATTTTACTTAAAAATTTACTGGAAAATTGTGGAAAAGCCAAATTTGGACAAAAATATGATTTTTAGGCAAAAAAGAACATTTTTGGGTCGTAAATTTTTATCTTTAGGCAAGAAAAATTCGTTTTTAGGCTAGAAAAGTTCGTTTTTAGGCTAAAAAAATTCGTTTTTAGGCTAGAAAAATTTGTTTTTATGCCAAAAATATAATTTGTGGACTAAAAATTTCATTTTTAAGGAATTAAATTCATTTCTAGGTGAAAATCATTCATTTTTAATTAAAATTAATTTATTTTTAGATGAAAAAATCCATCTGACAAACAAAATTAAAAAATTTAACTTTAAAAGAAAATTAAACTCTAATCTATTTAGTCATCACCACTTTAATTGAAAAAAAAAATTAATCCAAAAAATGCAAAGAACAAATAAACCCTAATCAATAAGTGGGATTTTCTATACACACACGAAAATTAAAAGACTTGCCACACAGTTTACCTAGTTTAACGAGCAGTTGGGACACTGCCAAATCAAGAACGCAACGTGAACTTTTATTAATTGCACCCATCTACTCAACAAATACCCCAAATATTGATCACTAAACGAGGAAAACATTTCTTTTCACTACACCCCAGCATCCATATTCACATATTTGCTGTTTGCGACGTTTTTTCCCCACTTCCCCACTTCCCCCCACTCGCCCTCTTTCGGATGTACTTGGCGCAACGCTGTAATAAGTCAACGGAGGAAGTCGAGGAGGATCTCCCACCAGCAACTCTGAAACAGGATGTAGGTCCACGACCCTTTGAAAATTGTCAATCCAACTCAATGTGACTTTAGATTGAAAGAGCTGGGAAGGCACGGGGAGGGGGATGGGGGATGGGGGTGGGGAAGGTCGTGAAACTGGCTCTTGAAAAATCTTGGTGCGTCTTTATATTAGATTCCGGTGGTGACTTGAGCTTAATGGCTTTGTTCTACAAGCAGAGGAGAAAATTTTCTTCTCCTGCTAAATCTAGTCTGGGGGAGCGTGGAGGAGAAAGAAGATGTGTGCTCGCGCGTCTCTGTCTCTCCGTGCGGCCCCTATGGACGTCTGTTAAGGAGTGACCAGTTCAAAATGGCAAGATCGTGATGGTACATGTCGGTGCAATCAGCGGGTCTTAGAAGAGGGCTAGAATGACCGTTTGGTGTTTTTTTTTGCTCACTGAGAGCGAGAGACACAGACACAGGCGATATAATTAGAGGCCTGACACATGAGTGGATCTTGTTTGAATTTTGTCTCGTGTCTTGTGCGAAGGATGTAGTAATTAGTGCACACAAGCTGCCACATGTTCAATTGTCTGTTGTCTGTACAAAGGGAGTGTTGATTGGTAGTAGAATTAAGTCATTCAGGAAGCATTTCCTGCACTTTTTTACCTCTAATTTGAACACAACAAGAAGGCTTGATTGCAGCACGGTCACTTTTTTTTTTTAAATAGTCTAGTGGATGCATTCAAAGTTTCTGTTTTTGCTGGTTTTAGTGTTTCTATAAAGAGAATGGACCAGTTTACGCCGTTTTGTTTCAGCGTCAAAAACTGCACACACAGAAATCAATCAATTCAGGGCAGTTTTTCAAGTGGTTTATTTCACTAGCGCATCGTCGGCCGCCTTTGGTAGCTCCACGCCACTAGGTGGAGCTGCGACCACGGGCGGAACCGGAAGTGAGGGTTTGTGTTCACGACATTAGGGCCCCGGTTTTGAACAAACCAGCAGCATGCACGGTCGCAAAATGTAGACGCAAGACCTACTTGTAGACGGTCAGGGTAGTGCACAACAATCGAATAGCGCATACAATCATGCTGCCCACGGGGTCTTTAGGCCACGTAGTCAGCGGTTGACCTTGGGTTGGGCTACAGCTACAGCAATGTGGCGCAAGCACTTCTGGGAATGTACCCCTAGACAACAATGCAATAAAGGTCAAATAAACTGATATTAACGTCGTTTCTAGTGAGTGTGTCCAACATTATACTGGCACTTTCGTACCATGTGGTATCCGAATAGCACTCACAATTCAAAATGGTTGTTATTCAAGCTAGATTTAGAGTCGAACTGCAATTGCTATGATCATTGCAATTGCAAGCATCGATGCTTGCAAGTGAGCCAACCACAACCTAAAGCAAACTGATATTTGTGTTGAATTAAGTGGATTATAATTCATCGATTGGATGAAAATGAAGGAATTTTAATTGCTAAAAGTATAAAGAGACACCAAAACAAAGCAATCTCATAAGCGTTTATAGTTGACCATGTTTTTGCCTTGCCAAAAAGCATATGAACAGAAACTTGCATATTTTTTTAAATGTAGCTAAGCTTAGTACACATTGAGATTTAGCTTTATTGGGTGAAAGACAAAGGAAAACTAAAGGCGTATTGGAAAAAAGCAGCGAAGAGGCAGTAATTTTTGAAAATATTGGGACAGATAAGGAACAAGCAAGGCGGCAATGTCGTCTCCAGAAGACCAAACCCCGAGAGTGCATTGGGCGATTACCCAATGGTCCGCAGCATGCCTGCTTGAAATTCACACGAGATCTCGATTACTTGTTGCCAAAAAGACTATTTGCACAACTGCACCATTGGATTTACAACTCATCTACTTTGATGGCTAAGCCCAGATAAGTTGTCGCTTTAGCGTATGTAAATGCGCAGTATTAAAATAACATTATAGGCTGTTTGCGGAAGCAGAAGGCTAAAGATGCGAGCTTGCGAACTTGTAATCTTCAATCTTGATGTTTCCGTGTTTTTGGTCGTTGCTGGTCTTAAGTTTTCGCAAACAACCACTTTATATTTAAATACAAAGTGCAACGGGTCAGTAAAACCAATATTTTCCAGCCTAATCTGGCGAACATGAGTCAACACCACTCAAATTGGATTGAAATTGCAACAAATTTATTGGTTATCATTTTCGGCGGTGTAATTAATTTTCATTAAAAGGTTGGATGTGCAGAGAAAGGTGGATAATTTAGTGCCATTGTCATTAATGCTGGTCCAACGATTAAAATCAGTTTTCTCTTTGCTTATGTATTGTTGGTGTTTGATTAATTATTATTGTATCAACACCAACCATGAATATGCAATTTGCAGCTGTTGTCACGAAATTGGAATTATATTACTCTTACCAATGTTAATTGCCAGTAAATCGCTGTTTGGAATAAGGCTTTAAGTGTATCCTTATACACAAAATGCAAAGCGATCCAGTCAGTGGGAAACACTGCTGGGACACTTCCCCTAGACATCATAATAAAGGCCAAAAACCATACAAACTGTGTTCTAGTCGGTTATTTCCCATTAGTGAGTGTGTTCAACATCTTCTGGGCAAATCTCACTCACAATATTAAATCGACAAGAGTGTAGGAGTTACTACATATGGATGTATTTTCTTTCTTAATTTTAATTTTTAAATTTGTCCCTAGGTTAGGGAATTCACTTTGCATTAGGATTTGTCGGAATAACCAGTTAATCGAGTGATCCGGAGGGATACTTGTGTATGGTCTAGCTTCTTTTAGTAAATAAATAAAAAGAAGTCATTTTTTTCTGAGTGACTAGAGTTGGCAAAGATTTGTTCACTTTTTATTTCATTAGTTTTATGATTTTTATGTGAGCGGTGACTTTTATATGGTTTTGTAACGTGCAACTTGTGGTGGTTTAAAATTTAAAGATTTTTTATTATTTATGATTTGTTTAAAAGTTAATAGGAATGGATTTAGGTCAATGACTTCCTCTGTATTAACAATTAAATTTCCTTGTTTTTGTCAAGTTTTGAAAGATGTATAAATAGATTGAAAAGAGGAAATTTATGGTACAAAAAATTCTACACATATTTACAAAGCTTGGGAAAGAGTTTTTGCATCAATAAAGTTTCTAGAATGGGGAAGTAAATCCATGTTGTTGTAATGGCATTAATGACTAACTTAGCAAACATTGATTCAGTTTATCTACTACAAACAGGAAGTATTGACAGTAAAATAGCTTTTATACAAATAAGGCTATAAATTATTAAAATGATTGGACCCCTGGAGGTTATAAAAACAAAGTTACAGAAGAACAGCATCGGAGAAAGAGGATTTAGTTGTGAAATAGGTTTTCGTTTCTAAAGAAAAGAAAATATACTTTTTTTAAATGTTTATTTTAGTGTTTGGAAAACAAAAGTATGGATCAAAATCTGATTTTGCAACAAATTCTCCCAATTCCTTTTTTTCTGCTCAAATTGAGTTTGCAAGGGATACAGTTTGATCGAATAGGTTATGTGTAGTAATTGGTTTTTCACCAACATGAAATTGGCTACAGCTCACAAAATGGATGAGTTCAAGTCAGTCAATAGTGGTGAGTCTTCAATTTCAATCAGAAAAAAATATATACCAGAAATGAAAATAAAAAAACCGAAGGTTGAAAAAAAGAATTGGATGAAAGGCTTAATTGAAAAATCCATTCGCTTGTGTAAACATCGAATGAGAATAACTAGTGTGTCTTATATACTAAATCCACCCTAGAGTTGGAGTAGAGAAATGAACATCTGACCATGGTGGCAACTTATTCAAATCTGTTGTTTATTTCAATGACATGGTAGGTGGCGCTCACAATACCCACAATACAATTTGTGACACGTGATGAACCAATGACAGACATTGGTCAAATGCAGCGGACACAGCAATAACCAAAACAAAAAAATGAGAAATTTCCATGCATTTTATCAAAATATCAGCAGAAACAAAAGAATTGCTGTCTGGTCTAGTAAGCATTCTAAACCAGTGCAATGTATTCCAACTTGAAATAGCAGTATGGATGTTGGAACAACAGAAAGGTCAAAGGTGAAACATTTGGGCAATTTTGGATGTTTGTGTTTTGCGAAATCCAAAATTGACAACACGTACAGCCAATTATGGCGTGGAAGATTTATTCTTTTTCTAATTTATAAAACCCGATAACGGTAGATAAATTTAGTTCGATTCCAATCGTAAGCCTTGCAAGATCATTATTTTCAATCCTGTTCTGGGGGTATTTATTCTGTTGCCAATGCGTGATCATATTGAAAAACTTTGGCTATAAATTTGCCTGCCTGATGTCAATTGCCAGTTTCAGATGGGAGGAAAAAATGCAGCAAAATTGAATAAAATAAATCAAATTTGGTGCACAAATATATATTTTTTTTAAAAAAAAAGGAGAACCATTTGATCTCTTTTCAACTCCCATCTGATCTTTAATTGGTTCTGCAGCCGTAGTTCAAAATGAAGGATGAGTGGACCCAGCTGGGCCTATAGAAATGTCCAATAAAGTAGTATGAGAGCCAATTTATCTGAAAAAAGTGTTTTTTATTTTTTATTTTTTCTGAACAAAGTTTTAATTTAATTCATATCGTTAGGTCGGATGGAAATCAACATAAAGCAAGTAATTACTCGAGGTTGTAATTGGAGTAGTTTCTTGTAGCAAGTGCATAAATGAAGTGAGTATCGCTCTTTAAATGTGCTCTTCTGGAGACGGCAATAAAATAAAATTGAAGCCAAATGTGGCAATCCAGTGGGCGCATGTGCTGTACTGTTTTCTCTCTTGCAGGGTTTTTCTTTTGTGTCTGGTTTTTCTTTTATGAGCCAAATAACAAAGGGTTACGATCCGTTGATATGCACGCATAACACTATGACCCTATGTAGAAAAGGGAAGAAAGAGAATTTCTGTTTGATGCAGTTTGCACATTCGTGGATGCGAGTTTGGTTAAATTGTATGCATTAATGGGTCATGAAAAAAAGTAAACAAAATGCAAAAGAAATTAATTATACTGCGTAAATAAAAATTCCATTGGCGTTTTCCATTACTCTGCAGTGCCGGGGCCCTCGTGTATGTGGGGTTCCAGACCTACAACAAAGAGTCCAGTTTTGCATTGCCAATGATGGTGGACATGTTAAGAATTTTGTGTAAGTTTATTTTAAATCTTTTAAATCTTGTATACTGAATTTGGAAAATAGAAACATCCTTCACTACCTTGTAATCTTTTGGGACAATCCGCTAGTCTTTAAGTCAAGGTACAGTTTTGATTTATTGAGGAAGCATTCTTTTCATTTTTTCTCAAAATAATTTCCCCACAACTGATAAATGTTTAGACATTTTAAGACTAAGTAGATGGAGTTGTTAGGCCTGGTTTTTCGTGCTGGCCGATTTTAGCGCGTTCCCAATTAAATAATGCGACGTCAGTTGGGAAGTGGTGCAAAGGCAAAGCACAGACAGCAAGGCCACGGTAAATCTTGATACGTGGTGCTGTCTATGCATGCACTGGTTTTCCTAGCGGCCACTGAGACTAAACTATTTGACAACTGGCTGAATTTTGTAAATAAATGTGAATTTCAAGTTAAAACGGCACTGCCGATGTGTAAGTTATGAGCTGCACGTACTGGTAATGATATTTTGCAGTCTACAGCTTAATTTAGTTGCCAGTGAGACGTTTTTACTGAATTTTATGATTTTTAATTTTGCAGGTTTCTTATCCGAAGAAACTGACGATGGTCCAATTTTATTCTCGCCGAAATTAACTCAGAAATACGAATTCGTGGGTGATAGATTCTTCGTCAGTTGCTATGCTAAGGAAGGAGTAAATGCCGTCCGAATCACATGGAAAAATCCCATCAGAGAGATCACTGAGAAGATTGGCAGGTGAGACAGCCAAAGAAAAATTTCTTCATTTTTTTTTTTTTTTTAGCTAGGAGATATTTTTTTGGGATGAGACATAGTGAAGTAGGATTTTTTTTAAAAATCGTTTGGAGAAATAGAATTTCTCTGCTGGCGGTCTGGTTTGATTGCTTTGGAGAATAGATTGCAGTGGCGTGTAATGTGTGAAGGAAACAAATCTAAAGCATTGGAATTGAATGGATGAAAATTACTTTCATACAATTTTATTTTTATTCATTTATTCAATTTATTTATTTATTTATTTATTTATTTATTTATTTATTTATTTATTTATATATTTATTTATTTATTTCTATCTCTAAGTAAGTGGAAGTGAATTTCAAGTGGAATTTTGGTTTTGATTTCCCTTGTGATTACTTTCCCTTTAAATGTTTGTTTACTTTGCCTGTTGGTCCTTGAACCATTCTCCTAAATGATATTTTGGACTTAAAGGATTTCATTCTACCACTATTCATTTTGGGAATTTGATTTTGAAGAAAACAACATTTTTCTTCCCAGACTCGAATAGGATGACATGAATATATTGGGCAAGTCTTTAGCATTTTTCTCAATTTGTAAGAGTAAAAGTTTATTCTCCATACAGAAGAGCTATTTTTCTCCAGCTAATGTCATGTGTTGTAAAGGATTCTCACAATTTCGTGGGGAAAAAAATGCTGAGAATTTGTATTCGCTGCTTAGAAATAGGGTGGTGTGAAAACAGCAAACATCTTCTCTGCACAGTAGGCTTTGAATAATGATCTCTCATTTGCATCCAGAGCTGCTCGTCAGCATGCTAAAAAATAAAATAAAATGGATTTTGTCAAGGGGAAAAAGGACACAAAAAAATGTGATGTTTTTCAACTTAATAGTGGTAGTTTTTGATATTTTTGTTTTTTTGGATTTTTTTTTTATTTAGTTTTATTTTAATAAATATAAATAAATATGTTTGTTTGTTTTAGACTTCATGTGGAGGAAGGAAATATGCCGCCTGGTGGTGTTGATATCATTTTTGAGAAAGTCACCCTGAGAGATCAGGGCCGCTATCACTGCTCAGCCATAGTGGATGGCAAAGAAGTGTCCAAGTCGTTCGAGTTACATGTGTATAGTAAGTACCTTTTTTTATTGATTCTTCATTAACAGAAAAATCTCGAGGCAATATCATTTAATCCTTGGAGGTATAAGGAAAAAATATAACATTTTGATATATAAGTCCTTTGCTGTTTATGGACAATTCGAAATAACTAATTAAATGAATGACCAATGATTACAAATTTCACCTGGCATAAAGTTGATCACGACACAAACAAAGTAAAAGAAATTTAGCAAAAAAAAAATAGATAGGAAAAAGCGTTTTCGTATTCAAGAAAGTGGTTGTCCCTAAACAGCGATAGTCTTATGTCTTCAAGGTTAATGTACAGACTTACGGATTATGTTGGTTACATTTGAGTATATCTGGTAGCATAAGGTGTTTTTGTTCAACATACTAGTTCTTGATTTTACAGCAACGGCTCTGCAATTTCTATTGTTTATGGTGTATAAAAACTGAACATATTTTTCATCGGGGTGTGAGAAAATATTTTGAGAATCTAACTCTGAAAAGGTTAAAAAGCACTGCGCTATAAGGTTTGAAATAGGTGTGTGCCTATGTCTGAAGGACGTAAACAAGTAAATACAGTGGTGGATCAATATTCTCTGGGCCCCGGTGATAGGTCTGGGTACAATGAGTGCAGTTTTTAGCTGCTTATATGCAATTATTTGCCAAAATAGATTTTTTTTTAGATTAATTTGTGCACTTTTAATTGGAAACCAGGACCATTGCATGTGGGAAATAGATTTTTAAGCAAAGCAAAAGTGTTTTGTTGAATGGAATAATTAATTACAGGCAAAAGAATTGAAGATTAGGGCCCCTAAACATGGGGCCTTTAAAGCACATGTCTAATGTGGTTTATGGATAATTTGCCACTGGGAAAATGTGCACACTGATACTATCCGGCAGTGGAATGAAAACGGTACCCTCGAAACACCCTCAAAATGGGGGATAGAAAAATCTTCTCGAAATTATGGCAAAATAGGCAATTGCTGTAATAACCACTTTATGCCACATTTGCACATGCTACCATTTCTATCCAGAGACACATTGCTACTTTTTTTGTTTTTTTTAAATTTTTTTTTTGTTTTTTTTTTTGTCGTTGACAAATCGCAAACACTTGAGATTTTTTTTATAAAAAAAAAGGAAAAGAATAGCGGGGATTTATAATGTCTCATTTTTCACATTCACATTTTAAATGTCGTCCGTGAAATCGTAAAACGTCCAATATTTCATCTTACAGTGTTAGCAGCACAAAAATTAAATATTTAGATGTGTAGATTAAAGAACGAGTGCACAAGTAAAATAAAAAATAAAAGTTCACAGGAAATATTTAATACTACAATATTTTCTTTCTATTTTTCCATTTTTTAATTTACTGGTAAACTGAGCCATACAAAATCCCGCCTTTAACATGTCACGTGGCTTGCACTGAACTTTAAGCCAAATGGCCGTGTAGCACTAATTCAACTAAACCGGAAATAGATAATACTGAATCTTCCATGAAACTTCATTGTTTGTTCTAACTTAGAAGAGGTGCTTCCGGTTTGTGACAAATCTCCTTAAATAATGTTTGTGGATGTTATTAATGTTAGTGCAGGATTGCAGACTTTTTGACATGTTCTGGTATTTACCAGGAACAGATTATGTGCATTTGATATTTTCCAAACTTTTCTCTTTTCCAAGAACACATTTTACAATTGACAAATGGAAAAGCCAGGGACCAAAGTCCCCATTTGTTTACAGGTTTTTGCTGGGAGTGAGAATAATACAGTATTCCATTTGTAATGAATCCTCTTTATCTATCTCTGAGTTTGTTTATAGATTTTGGACAATAGCTCCATATATCTCGACTATCTTTCCTTCTCTCTTCAGATACACAACAATAATCTATTCAATAAACCCTAGACGATGGGTAATGGGTTTGTGTATTATGTTCCAGTTGATGCTGGCTCAGCTATTGGGTTTACTAAAAAGATGCTTACCACTGTAAGCATCTTTAAGCGCGTGGCAATGCTCATAGCAAGATACAATTAGAGGAAAACTCCAAAGGTTTTTAGTTTACAGTTGTTGTTTTTTTCAGTTGCTGTTGGATGGTCGAGCAGATAAAAGCCAAAGGCAGTCGCTGACAAATTACTGCTGGTTTTCTCATGCTTTGGAAAAAAAGTCTTGACAACTTATTCGTTTTATTGAAACATCACGCTGAAAGAAAAGAGCTTCAGAAAAGTGGAGTGTCTGCTCCATACCACCTTTTCGGTTCACCCTGTTTGTAGTGCCCCCATTGGTTACTTGCTAAACCCCCACTTTTGAATAAAAGACATTACTATAAAAAGTTTAGAGCAATTGAATATTATACCCAGGGCCGCCACTAGGTACAAGTGGAGCAAGCAGTTGTGGATTAGGCCAAGTTTTAGGTTAGGTGGGAGACGGCACTGAACCCTCAAACGACATTATTAAAATGACAAGTACAATTCTTGTAGTGCAGAATGATTTCCTAACAAATTAAGATATTTACTGTGGTGGGTAATTGTAGACTAAGTTGGAAAATGGGCCAATTTGGCTCAGAAATGGCCACCGAACAGCACGAAGGGATTAGCAAGGGATATTGTTTTCAGCAGCAGAAAAGCACCCTTGTGTGCTGCATCTTAAACAATGCAACAATTAGTTTCTGTTTGCAGCTTTGAATGTGCTTTTTACAGTGTGGTTGCAGGAGGATAACACCAACTTGACCTCAATTGTTAGATACTACAATTGCCTTTTTGAACACGTCACAACACATGAATAGGCACCACTTATGGTAATGACTCAATGAATACACATTTGTTGAAGACAATTGTGCGCACAACAAAGATTAAATGTTTGTTCGAATTTTGCAACCAATGCTTGAGTATTTGTATTTATTATTTTCCTAATTGTGTTTTGCTTTAATTATTTTTAAATTGGATAATTATACGCCATTTTAATTCTCGTGGGTGTGTTAAGAAGCAATTTTTGGATTTTAAAGCGGTTAGTTTTGTCAGGCACACTGGCACACTGTTTCTGCTGCAATCAATATGGCCGTCGATCCGAGTTAGATGGAATTAGAGAGATATGTTAATTAAATTTCCATGTCAACGTGATGGAAAAACAAGTTGGAGCTGGGAAAAGGGAAATTTGGAGAGGAATGCAGAAGCAAGTGTTTGCAATGAATTGAGTTAAGGGGGAGTGGAGGAGGGTCAGTTGTTTTTCTTAGATGAGAAATTTAATACGTATTTGAGATTGGCTCCCATTAAACGAGCTGTGCATACAAAATTTGTGCATTTCTGCGTTTTGGAATAAGATTATAAAAAAAACTTTCGTTTTTTTTTTTAAATTTAAAGATTTGAAAGTTTTAATTTGTTTTTGTTTTTTTTACTTTGGTAATTTGAATGTTTGGGTCATGTTCATTAGGGATTTGACTTGTTCCAATGGGTATCATGTTTAAAATCAATAGAAATCTGTCGGCAGAGATGAGTAGTAACTGCTAATTATTTTCAACATAAAAGTTAATAAACTGTAAGCAGCCCTAATGAGGGTTTATTATTATTTCTGCTTCAATTCCCATTTCCAACTGTTTTTGAGGGAGGAAGATTAATGGTTGCTTAGATTCAGTGATGAAAGTATTGGACAGTTAACCAGGGGGCCAATGTTCATTCATGTTGTGTATAAATTCACATACCAGCATACTGAATCATGGGATATGATGATTTCCAAGTGTGATTTGCAGATTCTCAGTGAGATTTGCATCAAAATGCAGTTGATTTTAAGGATTTGTAGCTGATTTGCTGGATTTACAGATGATTTGCTGGATTTGCGGTTCATTTTCAGTTTTTTTAATCCCCAAAACCGTGTGATTTGCCGCTTGGCCAAGAAGAGGGCACACACCAGGCCAATGCAGATGTCACAAAGTCCTAATGGCTTTTTTTACCCCTGGTACCCTGGTGACCAAAACCTTGAAACACTAAAGCAGTGTTTTATTGTTCATGATAGCACATCATGGACTGTATGTTAGTTATGATAACGCTAGTTTGGTAATACCACTGTATACCATCATCCATCTTGATAATATCAATCGGGGAATCTCATCCAAAAGGCTGTAGATAGGATTAGATGCTTGTTGTTTATTAATGATCAAAAAGTTGGCTACATCCATCATTAGAATTGAGTTGTCGAAACTGAGTTAAGCAAAGAGCTACTGTACATGCCACTTGGGTCTAAATAAGGAGCCTAAATTTACTCATTGTTACATGTGGATTTGAACACATAGCAGATTGAATCATAGTGTTTACTAGTTGTGAATTGCAAATTTGAAATGAAATTTGCCTGAAAATTGTGTTGAGTTTCAACTGGTTTAGTGGATTTGCAGCTGATGTAGTGGATCTGCAGTTGATTTAGTGCATTTACAGTTGATTTAGTGGATTTGCAGTGAATTTGCAGTTGATTTGCAGCTGATTTATTTATTAAGTGAATTTGCAGTGGATTTGCAGTTGATTAGCAGCTGATTTATTGATTTAGTGAATTTGCAGTGGATTTGCAGTTGATTAGCAGCTGATTTATAGATTTACAGCTAATTTAGTGGATTTGCAGCTAATTTAGTGGATTTGCAGTTGATTTATTTGATTTGCAGTTGGTTTACTAGATTTGCAGTTGATTTCCTGGATTTGCTACTGATTTATTTGATTTGCAGCTGATTTACTGGATTTGCTACTGATTTATTGATTTGCAGCTGATGTAGTGGATTTCCTACTGATTTATTGATTTGCAGCTGATGTAGTGTATTTGCATCAGATTTCAATAAAATAAGAAATGGTTGATAAATTCACTTGTGCCTATTGAAAAGTCTAATGACGTTTTCTTTTTTCAGAGCGAGTTTCCTTTTTCGACACACCCCCCATCCAGTATGCTCCTGAGGGATCGAATCAGCTGATTCGTTGTGATGCGAGCGGCCAACCGAGCCCCAATGTCACATGGCACCGAGTGAATGGAACCTCGATAACAGGTGTGTACTGTATATGCGACGGGTTAATTTCGTCGCTATCTCTGGAGTCATCGCCAGAAAGAGACTGAACAGCAAGCGTGCGCATTGCATTAGCCTAATTGCTACTTGATTGGCAAGACACTGCAGATCGATGACCCATTTCACTTGTAGACTCACAAACTGATGATGATGGCACCCAGGAAAAAGGCTAAGCTTTAAAGAGGACTCCTCCAAAGAGGCTAGAACCAGCAAGGCTCTAGCCTGATGCCTGGATTTTATTGCTTTGATAAGTTTAAAGAGATTTCAAGACCTCGTTTTATTTATTTCTTCTTTTTATGGTTAGAGAGGATTATTTGATAAAAGGGAATAAAATCTGGAAGATGAATAAGGTGATGTTTAAATTTTTTTTATTTTTTACATTTTTCTTTAAGTTGGAGTGTGTTTAAGTTGAGGATTAAGTTGGCAGTGGAAATCTTTCTTAAGAAGATTGATTATATTTTTATTTGTGTGATTCAAGTTGGATTGGAAATCGAATAGAAAGACAGCTAATGCAGATGTGGATAGGAAATTAAATTTGAGTTGGGATAAGTAAATTCTCTGTGGTATTAGGAATTGGCAACATTTGGGGTTTAGGCAAGTCAATTGAAAGTTTGCATTGATTGCACAAACTCAAACCTAATTTCATTTTATTCGTGATTAGTTTTGTGTACGGGAAGGAAAAAATTCTTTGCATGTTAATTAGTTTTTCAAAAATAAAATCATTAGGTTTGATCAGTGAAGGCCAGAAGGTTTTGGTCGCAGAATGGAGATTGTTTTAGGTCAGGGGTCGGCAAACATTTTTTGTAAAGGGCTAAATAGTAAATATTTTTTATTTTGCCGGTCAGGAGGCAGCGTGCAAACGGAGCGCCACATGCGGTATTTCTCTCAACTTTTAGCTCCCGAATAAGAGCCCGGGCATTTAATTTTTTTTTTTAGATTTGACATTAAACTCTATTCGCCCGAAGAATCCACTTATTCGCATTGGCAAGTGAGAAAATTATTAGTGGCTTTCTCATGCAAACAGAAAAAAGTTCCAATAACTTGTTCGCTTTATGGAAAGAGGGCGCTGATTAAACAAAAGTGCTTCAGAAAAAAGTTTCAACAATTTTTCATTTTATTGTTGAAAGAGAGCACTATTACATTTTGAGGGCTTCAATTAAGAATTAATACGTTTCTGTTTCTATGCTGCCATTTCAATATCCATGACAATGTGTGGATTCTCTGGGTGAATAGTTTAATCCTCAGAGGGGCATCAATGTCCTTTTTGGGAACAGTTCTCTTCTTGAATAGGAAACTTTTTTTGGTTTGCTATATTTTCCTGAAAATTTGTGACTTTGTTTGCACAATCATAAAGTTTGTCTGGAAAATAATTTGGAGTCTTTTATACATTATTCTTTCATATATTTATTCAACATTGACATTTCTGCCTGTTAGAAATCCCAGTATTACTTTAAGTTGGCTTCTCTCAAAAGTGCTTGTACTTAGTACTTTTACTTAGTACTTTTACTTAGTACTTTTACTTAGTACCTTTTCTTAGTACCTCTACTTAGTACCTCTACTTAGTACCTCTACTTAGTACCTCTACTTAGTACCTCTACTTAGTACCTCTACTTAGTACCTCT
>JAQIXU010001129.1:0-20269 GCA_034701245.1 Strigamia transsilvanica | reverse complement strand
CAAATCTGGGCAAATCTTTCCAAATCTGGGCAAATCTTTCCAAATCTGGGCAAATCTTTCCAAATCTGGGCAAATCTTTCTAAATCTGGGCAAATCTTTCCAAATCTGGCCAAATCTTCCCAAACCTTTCTAAATCTTCCCAAACCTTTCTAAATCTGGGCATATCTTTCCAAATCTGGGCAAATCTTTCCAAATCTGGGCAAATCTTTCCAAATCTGGGCAAAACTTTCCAAATCTGGGCAAATCTTTCCAAATCTGGGCAAATCTTTCCAAATCTGGGCAAATCTTTCCAAATCTAGGCAAATCTTTCCAAATCTGGGCAAAACTTTCCAAATCTTTCCAAATCTGGGCAAATCTTTCCAAATCTGAGCAAATCTTTCTAAATCTTTCCAAATCTGGGCAAATCTTTCCAAATCTTTTCAAATCTTGGCAAATCTTTCCAAGTCTAGGCAAATCTTTCCAAATCTGGGCAAATCTTTCCAAATCTTTCCAAATCTGGACAAATCTTTCCAAATCTGGACAAATCTTTCCAAATCTGGGCAAATCTTTCCAAATCTGGGCAAATCTTTCCAAATCTGGATGAATCTTTTGAATCCCAAAAATAAAGCTTCGAATCTCTACATATCCCAAATGAATAAACGCTCACAATATTTATTTTCATTTTCATTTCCCTTAATAGCAGTCCAGTACGACATCAGCGACGCCATTTTTCTTCTGCATCGTTAAAATGTCCACCAAAAGCAAATGCAAATTGCCTTCATATATATCCGCATTCGCGTTGGCGGCCATTTCCACGCTCTCAAAATCCAAATCAAGCAATGCGGATACAAATCTGTCGCTGCCAAACGCAACGACAACTTTTTCAGTTACGACGCACGTTTTGTCGGGCGACGATCGAATCGTACGCTTGACCGCTTCGCTGTCGCACATGTTGAGCACCGCCTCCATGACGCCGACGTCCACGGGTTGGCAAATGTCGGCCATGTTGGCTGTTGGTGCGAGGGGGGTTTGTTTGGTGACGTTGGTTGCGTCGTTGGTGCGGGTTATGTTTGAGGTTTTTAAGTGTTTTTGGATTGGTTTGAGGATGGAGGCGGCTTCGGAGCGGACTGTGGAGTCGCAGTCGTCGATGGCGTGCATGAGAGCGAAGCAGAATCCGAGGTTGTCTAGGCGGGTGATGGATTCGTGGATGTGTTGATGGTTTTCGAGTTGGACTTGGGTGTAGATTTGTTTCCAGAAGCGTAAGGAGGCGAGTTTGACTTCCCAGTCTAGGTCGCGAACGGCGAGCTGCATTGTTGATTGAAGCTGCAGTTTCTGTTTGTGGCTGAAAAATGTTTGTGGGGAATTAGAAAAATTGTATTGGTAAAAATGAATAAAAGGCAAAAATTTGGAAAATTTCGTTAATAGTTTGAGAAAATTCAATGAATAATTGAATTTTGGACGGATTTTCTGTTAATTCATCAAAAATTCGTGCGAATTGCGTCTTAAATTTGAGAAAATTCAATAAATGAGTCAATTTGGGGAAATTTTCTGTTGATTTGTCGAAAATTCGTGCAAAATGCATCCTAAATTTGAGAAATTCGTCCTAAATTTGAGAAAATTCGCCATAAATTCGGGAAAATTTGTCAAAAATTCCACAATTTGAAGATAATTGGCTAATAAATTTTAGAAAAATCGTCAAAAATTTAAGAAAATTCGACAAAAATTCGAGGAAATTCGTCAAACATTGGTGTAAATTCGTAAAAAGTTTGAGAAAATTTGTTCGAAAGTCGAGAAAATTTGTTAAAAAATTCGAGAAAATTTGTTAAAAAATTCGAGAAATTTGTTAAAAAATTCGAGAAAATTTGTTAAAAAATTCGAGAAAATTTGTTCGAAAGTCGAGAAAATTTGTTAAAAAATTCGAGAAAATTTGTTCGAAAATCGAGAAAATTTGTTAAAAAATTCGAGAAAATTTGTTCAAAATTCCACAAAATTTTATCAAAGTTCGATATCAAATTTGGGACAATAAGACATAAATCTCAAATAAATCGACAAAAATCCAACAAGATTCATCAAACTTAAAAAAAACTCATCGAAAAGTCAACAAAATCCATCAAAATCAACAAAACTCATCAAAAATCCAACAAATTTCATCAAAAATCCTTCAAAATCAACAAAACTCATCAAAAATCCTTCAAAATCAACAAATTTCTTCAAAAATCCAACAAATTTCATCAAAAATCCAACAAATTTCATCAAAAATCCAACAAATTTCATCAAAAATCCTACAAATTTCATCAAAAATCCAACAAATTTCATCAAAAATCCAACAAAACCCATCAAAATAAACTTAACAATCCCAATAATTACCTAATTTCCTCCCTCATATACAAACAGAACACCGCTTCCGTCGCCGCCCGCCTCACAACCACTTCAAAATCACCTCCAACAAACACCATCACCTGATCCACAATCCTCGCCTCACCAACCATCACACCCAAACTCCGCCACAACTCCTCCACTCTCGCAACACAACACAAAGTCATCAAACCAGTCGCCCGAATAAAACTCTCACAATTCTCAGCCGCCAACTTCCCCCACACCATCCCGCACAAACCACTAGCCAACACGCACTCCCACGACTCCCGGGTCCCCTCTAAAAAAAAAAAAAAATCAAAAAAATCAAAAATTCATCAAAATTCAAACAAAAATCGATTTCATACCCGAAATAAATTGACCAATCAGCTCCAAAACCGAGTCCTGCACGGCCCAATTCGGATGGTAAAGCAAACGCGCCATTGATTGCTCGATGTCGTCGAAACGCGTGCAAATTTGGCCGTAGACGGTCAGTGTTTTCACGAGGACGGCGTCGCTGGCCATCCGCGAATTGATGATGTTGACGACGGTGGTTTTGATTAGGTTGCGCGTCGTTGGGTTTGATTGGTCGTAGGTGGTTTGGAGTTTGTCCAGGAGTTGGATGGTCAGTTTGGGCATTTCGGTTTGCGTTTCGGAGAGGAGATTGCACAGGTGTTTTGTGTAGTGGGATTGGAAGGAGTCCGAAAGGGGGTTCGTGTTGAGTTTTGAGAGGGTTGTGGAGGTTGTTTCGAATTTTTTTGATGTTTTCGGGCTGTTGTTGTTGTTGTTGTTGGTTAGGGATTGTATTGCGAGGAGGAGGTAGGATTCGAGTTTGGTGGTTTCGTCAAACGGCAGATCGCTGAAATGATGGAAATGTGATGAAATTTTGGTTTGGAAAATGGATTTTTAGGATTGGTGAAGCATTTTAAGGGGGGGGGGATATTTCTAGGGAGATGAATGTGGTATTTAATGGGGGATGCATTTTCTAGGCAAAAATATAATGTTTAGGCAGAATATACTACATTTACGCTGAAAAATGCAATTTTTAGGCAGCAAAAATACGATTTTTAAGAAAAAAAGCAATCTCTAGGTAAATTATGCAACATTTAGGCAGAAAAAAGCAATTTTTAGGCAGTTAAAATGCAATTTTGAAGAAAGAAATGCAATTTCTAGGCAGAAAAGTACAATTTTTAAGGAAAAAAATGCTATCTCTAGGCAAATTATGCAACATTTAGACAGAAAAACAGAATTTTCAAGCAAAAAATGCAATTTTCAGGCAAAAATGTCATTTCTGGGCAGAATTTGCAATATTTAGGCAGAAAAAGGCAAAAATGTCATTTCTGGGCAGAATTTGCAATATTTAGGCAGAAAAATGCAATTCATGCAGCATTCAGGCAGAAAAATGCAATTCATACAACATTTAGGCAGAAAATGCAATTTTCAAGCAAAAAATGCAATTTTCAGACAAAAAATGCAATTTTCAGACAAAAAAGCAAATTTTCAGGAAAAAATGTCATTTCTGGGCACAATTTGCAATATTTAGGCAGAAAATGGCAATTTTTTAGGCGAAAAATACACTTTATACGCAAAAAAATGCAATTTTTAGGCAAAAAAATGCAATTTTTAGGCAAAAAAATGCAATTTTTAGGCAAAAAAATGCAATTTTTAGGCAAAAAATACAATTTATAGACAGAAAAATGCTATTTTTAGGCAGAAAAATTCAATTTTTAAGCAAAAATCTCAATTTCCATACAGAATATGCATCACTTAGGCAAAAAAAATGCTATCTCCCCTAAACACCACCATACTACAAACCCACTGAATAATTATACCTCCGTAACAAATCAGCGCAATACTTCAAAGCAACATCCACGAAATCCAACGCGGTCAACTTCTTCAAAATCACATCAACTTTCGAATAATCTTTCCTAAAAAAATCAAAAAACACACAAAAATATCGAACAAAAACATTTCATTTTTCCTACCTAAACACCTGAATAACAACAACAACTTCGCACACTTTCCGACAAATAAACTCATCCTCCTCAACCAACAGCAAATTCAACATTTCCACCTCGATTTTCGGCTCGAAATAACTCGCACAAACCCGTTTCAAAATCCCCACACAACGAGCAAAATGCGCATTGCTCTCTTTGTCTAAACTTTCCAGCAAATGATGCAACAACTCGACGGCCACGGGCCGCGAACGAGGCAAAAATTCGACCAAAAACTCCGACAGAAATAACTCCGCTTCGTGGCACACGAAAATGCTGCAATCGGACAACAATGCGACTGCCAACGATAACATCCCTACGAAAAAATACAAAAAATCGTTGAAATAAATGATAAAAATATTATTTTTTGGTTAAAATTGACCAGTTTTGGCGATTAAATCGTTTGTGACGTCATTCGGTATCAGTTTTCTAAGCAATAAAAGCGTGCTGCTTTTGATTACGGCGGGACACGACGGTTTTTGAATCGTTTTCTTCAATTGTGATAAAAGATTGTGGATGGTTTGGACTTGGGTTTCGTCCATTTCCAAAATGGCGGATATTTGTAGCGCTATTAAGCGTAAACCGAATGATTTGATTCGTTGATCGACGTCGTGTGCGGTTATGTGTTGGATTGAATGTGTCAGCAACTCTGAAATTAAAAATGAAAATAATTTAAAAATTGTGTTTTGGAAAGTGTTTAGAAAATTACGTGGGATCTCGAGTTGTGCATTTTCTATCTCGTTTAGTAATTTTTCCAAGAGTAATTCATCTACAGAGCATTTTTTCTGCTCGAATAATGATTTTAAAACTGTGAACAACAACATAGCGTCGCTTTCGCCTTCCATGTTTAAGTGTAAGTTCAAGATGTCGACGGTAGGGGCAACCAGGAGCAACTAATAGACTTTGTGCAACGAGAAGAGAAACCTCAGGAATAAACAAATTCGGTGTTTAACTTAATTTTAGTATGTCGTGAATAAAACTGTACTAAATGAAACTAGGAGAATATGCATATTGCGTTTATTTTGTTATAATTCGTAATCACAAGATTCAAATTTGCCGCTTAAACCAGAATGCCTAAACTGCAATACGAAAGTGTTATCTGACTTGTGAGAGGATTTTGATTGGTTCTAGTGCATCGGTTATCACTTATATTGAAGAGAGCAGATTCCCTGATATCCAAGAACACAACACTAGATTTATTACAAGTAAATATGAACCACTGCATGATAACACACTGCGAGAAACAATAATTCTGAATATTTCAAAATGTTGGAAAAATGTTGGAAAAATGTTGGAAAAATGTTGGAAAAATGGGAAAATGTTGGGAAAATGTTGGGAAAATGTTGGGAAAATGTTGGGAAAATGTTGGAAAAATGTTGGAAAAATGGAAAAATGTTGGAAAAATGGAAAAATGTCGGAAAAATGGAAAAATGTTGGAGAAATGGGAAAATGTTGAAAAAATGTTGGAAAAATGTTGGAAAAATGGAAAAATGTTGGAAAAATGGGAAAATGTTGGAGAAATGGGAAAATATTGGAAAAATGTTGGAAAAATGTTGGAAAAATGGAAAAATGTTGGAAAAATGGAAAAATGTTGGAGAAATGGGAAAATGTTGGGAAAATGTTGGAAAAATGTTGGGAAAATGTTGGAAAAATGGGAAAATGTTGGAAAAATGGGAAAATGTTGGGAAAATGTTGGCAAAATGTTGGGAAAATGGAAAAATGTTGGAAAAATGGAAAAATGTTGGGAAAATGTTGGAAAAATGGAGAAATGTTGGAAAAATGTTCGAAAAATTTGTTGGAAAAATGTTGGAAAAATTTGTTGGAAAAATTGTGAGGAAAATATAGATAATAAAAAAAGGAAAATATGAATCAAACTTCATTGATGAATGTTACATTAAACTAATTATTCAGAGCAATTTGAAAATCCTAAGAATTATACTAGTATGTGGACTGGGATATAGTAAATACATAAGTAGATTTAAGCAGACACTACTTCAATGATTTTGAGAAAATGCTAAAGTTAAGTTCATGTTACTTAACCAACACAGTCTGATTTGGTTGCTCTTTATATTTCTAAGTAAAGCACCCAATACGCCATATTCCATTCATAGAACTAAGGCAATAAATTAACTCTTGTTTTATTTTTTCAAATTAATTAATTAATTTTCAAGCAGGATGCAAACTCAAGCAGCTGAAGCTGAATCAAATAGTAAGAGATAACAACTTTAATTGTTTTGCAACCTACTTTTCAGTAAATGAAATTGTTTTCATCATTTAACCTTAAAGAATTACACAATCTAAGAATCTATCATTAGTTTGTCTTGCAGAAAAGACTGCACCAATCCCTTCAACTTGAATTTGTTGTATTGAAAACTCTAACAAAACATGTGGATGTGGACATTTTAATTAGAAATTTTATTTTGATGTTGTAATTTGTTTTCATTACAAACAAAAGCACAAAACTTAAATTTTGGCTTTTAGAATATTTTAAATCCACTGTTTTGAAATACTTGGATTGACTGAACATTCAATTCCTTGCCAAGTAAAGCTGTTTATTTTATTCCAGTTTTTTATTTCTGTAAACCAGGGTTACTTTGAGTAAAGTTTTCTTTAATTTTTTCAATAACTCAAAAACTACTTATTGTAATGTTACCAAACTTTGACACAATGTAGAATCTGATGTGTAGATTCTGACCATTATGTTAAATTAAATTTTAGAACAACCATTTTCTTTTCTTTTCTAAAAAAAAAAAAGGTGTGTGGTCAATTTCACCACTGCAAGATGGAGTGTTTGGCCAAGTGCTAGAAATTGCTGAAAAATATTGAAAACATCATGCAGAGGTTAGTTTTAAAAAAGTTTAATAAAATTATTTCTGACTTATTTTGTGTGATTAATTTTTTTTTTTTTGTTAAAAACTACAGTATTTGATTCTGAAAAAAAAATTTCACTATGGATAAAAGCACCTCTTTTATTAGTGAAATATCCGCTCCTGATGGCATTAAGTACTGCTTCTAATTATATGTACGGCTTCCAACAAGTGTTTTAATATTTCAAATTGTTGTTTTGGCTATCTACTTTCACTTTTAACGTGGTAGTATAATTCCCGGATCTTGGTCGTTTAAAATCTCGGTTTTCCAAGACGAGATCAGAAGGTTACGAGACGAGATCTCGAGCGAGACCGAGAAAAATCGAGATTTTTGATTAAATGATTCATTGTGCAAGCAAGAAATTTTTTTTTGGATTTATTTTGTAAAATTTCCAAAAAAAAATCGAAAAAATTTCCAAATAAATCGAGAAAACTTTTAAAAAATCGAGAAAATTCGAGATAATTTAAAAAAATTCGAGAAAATTTCAAAAAAAAAATCGAGAAAATTTCAAAAAAAATCGAGAAAATTTCAAAAAAAATCGAAAAATCTTCAAAAAATTCGAGAAAACTTCACAAAACTCGAAAAAACTTCAAAAAACTTCAAAAAACTCGAAAAAACTATCTCGTAATGGAATCTCGTTTTGCCGAGACCAAGATTCCGAGCCTCAAAAATGGACCGAGATGTACGAGACCGAGATTCCGAGACGAGCGAAATCTGGAAGTATAACTCGGTAGAAAAACTGCAGAAAAATAATAACCTAGATAATAGATATATTTAAAAAAAATAAAAATTGTAGTGAAAATAGCATTCTTCAACACACATCTCCATATTTATCCATCTTCAAACACCATTTTCAACACAGACGCGATTTAATTTTTTTAATTTTAGGCCAAACCAGGTCAAAGTCACTTCAGTTTACGACTAATATTTGCAATATAGAATTAACCTGAACGAGTGTGATAACACTGACATTTCCCACATCAATAATAACCTCAATTCATTCTATTCCTAAGAAAGAGGTCAAACACCTGTTGTTTCTTGAAATGATTACTAATACAGGTACAAGAAATTAATTAACTAGTTTATTATTGGTTAAAACATTTTGGGATTTTACAAAAAAAAAATTAACAAGGAATAAAAAAAAAATAAAAAAATTGTATTTTCCAATTTGTTGTAATTTCTTGAGAATTTAACCCAAAACAAGATTTCCAATTCCTACATCCTTAAACAGTAATCCTTAAAAAAAAAATAGTTTGTCGTTGTGTAATTACCACCTACTGGCCTCACCTTTGAGTTACTATGTTTTCACTTCTTCATAGAAATCATCAAAGTCATGTTGCTTCCAAGAACCACAATTGTTTGTTAAGAATTCCACATTTTTAAAAAAGATGTCAGTACATGAGAAAAAGGAAAACAAAAGGTTGAACTTACATAAAAACAACATTTTCTTTCTGGTATTGAGGGGGTGTTTAGGCAAAAAGATGGTCACTAACCTTTCGTGGAATGGCCTCTGGTATATAAAAAAAAAAGGTCTTCTGAGAACATTTTAATCCATTTCAAGCTTCCTAATAGACATAACTAAGGTATAAATTGGGGCCTCATTTCCTTTGATTTCTTAATTTTTTTTTATTACATTTCTTGGTAAAACTTTCAAGTGTTTATAGATCAGTTTCAAAAAATATATATCTATGTGTTTCAACTGGTGAAATGAGATAAACTAATCAGGATAAGAAATTACAAATGCAATTTGAAAAAATGGAATTCTTTCCTTCTTGGTATTGAATTTGATGTGATTATGAAAGTAATTGCTTTGATGTTGTAATTTTATTAATTATTCTGTAATTAGTGTTTCTTTCAAGTCATGGAAGCTTGTACTGCTTCTTTTTTAATTGAAAAATAAATTGGTTTGTCCAGAAGTAAGTAATCTTGACCTCTGGTTTATTGTCTATTTGGTTTCTTGCAGTGTGCAATGATCTGAATATCAATGTGGTCATTGGAAATTCAAAAGAAGTTCTTGGTCAATTTCTGTTTATTTTGAAGTTGCAACTAGAAATTGAGAAATTTCTTCATTTTTATTTTTTATTTTTTACTTCAAAGAATTTAATATTAACTTATTGAGTAACATGCTCTTATCATTCAGTACAAATGATAATTGAATCTTGCTCAACAAAAAATTCCAGATGAAATGCAATCAATGTTTCCAGATAAGCAAACAACATGAATTTTATTTCCACAAAACACCATCAAAGCTGAATTTATACATAAAAATAAATACAAATTAAGACAAATAAATATTTATAAATTAATTCAAAATTCAAAGAACCCATTAAAATCTTAAATCACATTTTATTGCATTAAATTACACTAAAAAAAACAAAACTTTTTATTTAAAAATTATTTATTTTTATTTCAGTTATTAAGCCATAAATATTAGAAAACCTATCCCTGCTAATGGAATTTAAACCGCTTGATATTTTCCGCGAATTCCCCTTTTAAATGGCCCTGCAAAACTTCTATTTAATCGAACGCAAAACCAAAACAAATTCCTATTTCTGGAACGACCGTTTCCAACTCATCACTTTTTAACTAGAAAATGTCGAAAATACGGTACCGCAATGGGACCAATCAATTTCTCATGAATCAAATCACAACTTCCTCGAAAACCTGGAAAAGACACATGTTGAATGAGAACAGAGTTTTAAAATAAACACACGTCAGTCAAATCGAGGCGGGGCGAACCATTTTTGGCCTCGAGTACTAGGAAAAATACGAAGATTAGTCTCCATTGACCAGGAAAAACTTTAACCAAGGCCTCTCGTTGCGCGCGGCCCGCACCAACCACACGGCCTTCTCCCACTTAATGGCCGCTCTATCTCAATGCATTTAACCCACACCGCTCCCGCTGGTGTCCAAACCCGCAACCACTCCCCATGCACCCAACGCATACAAAGTGGTGTACTGCTAGCGCCACCGCCCGACCGATTTCAGCCATATTTTTTCTACGCAATTTAACTGCTTTTCGAGCTAGCATATAAACTTTTTATTGTTCTCAGTACGTGGGTCTTGATTCGAGACAAGCGAGCGATTCTTGGTATTTCAGTTGGTAGCTGGTGTTTCTCGGGAAACATGTTATCGAACGGCCTCAACTTCTGGGAAACCGAACGCATTTGCCTGCTCTGCTTTGCAGCCGAACACACACACATTCTGTCATCGGACAATGACCACACGATAGTTCCCACACTGTCTGACTCCGACATGGCCTGTGCGAAACGTGGGCCTTTGTTGCCGTACACGGCCGCCGCTAATCAGCAGAATCCTTCCGCAGCGAAAATAACGCGCACCGCGCTCGACTCGACGGACGACATTGTACGTATTTGTGACACGTACAGGCGCCTACAGGAGAGCGGCTTCTACTACGAAGGCCTGTACCTACAAGACGCGGTGAAATTACTCGAGAAAAAGCCGGTCGGCACTTTCCTAGTGCGCGACAGCGCCGATTCACGATATCTGTTCGCGCTGTCCGTGCAAACCGAGCGCGGACCGACCAGCATCCGGGTTCATTATGTGAACGGCCTCTTCCGACTCGACGCCGAAGCTAACCTACTAGACAACATGCCCCACTTCGAGTGCGTGCTCAAACTGATCGACTTTTATTTGAAATTGAGTCAAAGCGACAAGGCGCAGTCGCACATATGGCTCGACCAGAACGGGCGCCGCGACCTGCACATCAGGCTGTGCCGGCCACTGTACTGCCGGGTGAGCTCGTTGCAGCATTTGTGCAGAACTCGAATATTGAAGAGTGTTGGGGAGAGGTCGGTGGAGCAGCTTCCAGTACCAAAGGCCGTTACGGCTTTTCTCAGGGATTATCCTTATCCTCTTTAACTGTGATATTGATGTGAAAATCATTCCTGTTTTTGTGCTGAAAATATGTATACTGACTTAAAAGGTGGATAATCGGCGGCGCACCGGAGAGATTTATTATTTTTTATTTTTGGTAAACTGATCGACTGAAGTGGGGACCCTGGAAATCTGGGGTCTTAGGCGAGTGCCTAGTGTGTCCTTATTATGTGCCGCTGGTAGTAATTGTGAATGTAATCTCTTGGAAAATTGGGAGTTCTTTGAATTTGCATTCCGGTGAAGAAATTTGATTGGAAGAGCCGGTTGTTTGACGAAGGTTGGAAAAGGATAAAGCCGTTGCGGCAAATCAGTTGCTGGGGCTCTGGCCGTTTTAGTTTCTACTAAAACGGCCAATCTATTTACAAAAGAATTCTGCTGTTGCAAAAGCCTTTAATGTCATTGAAATTGGCAAATAATACCAAGTACTACTATAATTTATAACTAGTAGTACTTGGTATTATTAGTATAGGTGGGATGATAGAAATTTGCTATTACGGCATCCCGCGCTGGACCAGATGATTTGCCGCATTCGGAGGTTTAATTACTCCTCGGGTATTGGAGGGTTAACTTACAAGCGATGTGTTTTTTTTTATTATTATTATTTATAAATTCTATGATTTTGTACACACTTTTCCATTTGTTTTCAAGAAAAGAAAAAATGAATTTGAGATCTCAACCGTTATAATGTTGTATATTCCTTTTCTTCGTACACTAAAAACCTTATCAGCTGGCCCTTGATGGAAAAAGCAAACAAGTTCAAATGTGATACAGTATGAAAATCAAAACGAAATGGTCCCTGGCGATTGAGACTTGAAAAGCTAGATAGAAACTTAGCCTTATGGCACTGCCAATTCTAGATGCATCGCATGGTTTGGTAATGTTTGCATTGATTAACTTAAAAAACACTGCATCTGACAGCAATACAAACATTATCCTTGCATGTTAAACATGCAGAAGACATGATGTATACCAATTAGACATATTTTACATTTTGCTACTTGCTTTTTATAAAAATAAACAAATCGATATAAATAAAAACACGAAAAGACAAAATGTTGGAATTAAGTGCTTTTTAGTCGATATCGAAATAAAATCCTCGGAGAATGTGGGTGTTGTGTTTGCAGAATTCAGTGTTTGATTTCTTGTTGAGAGGATTTTTAGAGGTATTTTAAAAAAACAAAAAAACCAAATGTTATTCCTTAATGTCAACTGCATTTTGATTGCTGCACAGACCGATGACGAAATAATTTATTTTTTACTAAATGTTTGTATTTTTCTTTGTCTTCCTTCTTTCTACAAGTTGCAATTAAATGTGTCATTTTTTTATTAAAAGAAAAAAAAAAAAAAAAAAAAAAAATGAAAAGAAATAAATATACAAATAAAATAAACATAATTTTATTGTATTATGATGAAATAATCACTTCCCCCTCTTTTATTTATTTCCTCCATAAACATAATGATAGTCATTTCTACACTGCCTCGTTCAGCTGATACGTATTTCCTGGAAAAGTCAAGACAATAATTTTTGTAATATTTCTGTGCAAGTGACTAGCCTCTAGCACAAGTATCAATGCGGCCCACAAGCAAATGAAGACGCAATGAATTTCAAATGCTCTGTAGTTCAATTGTTATTTTTTCCCGATAAATATGCGATATGCGATTTTTTTAAACATATGAAAAAAATCAGACGTCTAACTGTTGTTTTAAATATTTTATAACGGATTTTATGTAAGCGCGCTGACTTTTACCCATAAGACTCCATGAACTACTACTAAAATGTGGCCCTGAACATCGAAAAGGTTGGACAACCCTGCTCTAGCATCATTCCAGGCACCACGCTTGAATATTTGGTTTCCGTTTGATTAGACTTTACTAGAAAAATGTGGAGAAAGAGTTAAAAATATTGGCTCAATAACAACAAAGTCAGTTGAGGATTATTTCCTACTGTGTATTAAGTGAGTCAACAGTTAGTCAGAAGGGATGTAGGGAAATCCATCTATATCTACCCCCTCTTCTAGTCATCCCTTACAGTCATTCGCTTCCTCCGGTTTGGTCAATTACAGATTTACTGGAAATCTAAGCCATGTTTTCCTTGTGTAAGTTGGAAAAGTTGGAAATGTGAAATGGTCATGAGTGCTGTGTATTTGCAAGCACTTTTCTGCTCTAGGCATCATGCAGGTGGGAGCCAGCCATTAAAGGTTATCTCTTTCATCAGAACTTGTCTGGACGACCTGTGTCCATGACTACGAAACTGAAGGTGGGAAAAATTCCTGTTCGACACGGTCGACTTGTTTTTAGTGAGGTTTTATGCCCAGATGTACACAGTTGGCATTTCGCAGGAATTATAATTCCAAATCGAGTTTTTCCTGTTGTGTACTCGTGTTGTTTTTCCGTGTCGTGACAATACTCGATTGTAATAATTGCTGACATCAAGTTTAATACCAATGTGTCATAACAACACATTTGATATTTCTACACAAAAGTCTCTAGATGGCAAGATGCCCAAGTTCTAGCTAGGATGGATAACAAACTAAAAAAACAATGAATAAATTGTAGATGACAGCGCTCCATTTGTTGGTCGAATGTGGAACTGAATAAATAATTGTGATTGGAGCAATAGATGGCAGCAGTATGCAGGCACCATTTAGTGAACAAGCAATAAAAGGAGCAAGTAAAAGGACCAAGTTTACAAGAAGTTTGGAAGTGTTAGTTTGCGACAGCTACAGATGTCATACACTTAAAAGATTTGAACACATTTGCAAGCAGTTATATGGGGTGGCTGAACAAAATATCTTCAGACACCTGATGTCTCAAGGCATTTGACTGAAATGGATGACAATTTGTTGGCTAGAGGCAGTGACAAAGAGTGGACAAAGGGAGGACTCTTCTCAAGCATATGGTTTATTTCAAGCAATTTTGGCACAGCAGATCAATGGATTATTTGCTGTTAAAACTAGCCAAATGAGTTTTTTTGAAATTCAAAAACAGTAAAACAAAGCTTATGATTTATATATTCATTTCCTATACACTCATACCTCGCTTTATGGCCGCTCTTTATACGGCATTTCGCCGTTATGGCTAAATTTCGATTTACGGCCTAACATTTTCGATATACGGCCAAAAAGTCAGGAAATTCCCTAACGAATCCATTTCGCTTTGCGGCCGACTTTCCAGGAACGTATCCCGGCTGTAAAGCCTATTTAATTCTGTAAACTGATCTGAACAAAATAAATTGCATTCGAAATTTTTTTGCATTATAATTTTAATATTGTGCCTTGTTATGGTAGCAAAGGGTGAGTTAGCAGAGGGTGCTAAGCTAAATCAAGTCTACTAACATGGGGATGGTCGTCACCATGTCGAAGTTGTCAGTGTGCGAGGGAGCTGCATTAGTTGCATCTGACTGCACTTAATATTGATGTTTTCATGCTTGCCTCACCTTGAATTCAACCTTGCATTTGGGTCAAAGCCAATTTTCTTAGCATCAACACCAGGTGATTGATGTTTAACTGGCCAAGTAAGCACACGTATCGAGTGTCCAGTGTGCTAAATAAACTGCCATTATACGTTTTAAAATGACTGTCAAATCCCATACCAACAAACTCCCCCTTGGAACTTCACTGCAACATCTGACCATTAACATAACCACAACTAATCGTTGATACGATACGCCTTGAGACGTTTCGTGGACCTATCGAATCAATGATCAGCGGTTCGGTGATATGTGATCACATGACACAAATAACTGCTCATTCTGTTGCCATGGAACGGGATTTTACTAACGGTGCTGATCAAATTGCTGGAAAACACAATATTTATTCGCACTCAAACTGTGGGGACAGGGGCGGTGCTACCTTCTCTTGCGCCCCCCCTGCAAATTTTTCGCCCCCTGCAAATCTCAAAAATGTCGCCCCAAATCACAAAATTGTCTCTGAAAAAGCGCCCTTTGATCTGAAAAAGCGCCCCTTGACAGTCGGCGCCCCCCTGCGCCGCATACCCTACTAACATGGTAGCACCGCCCCTGCTGGTGAGAATGCAGCCAACAGAAAGGGTGATTTCCCGTTTCGCCTAATTATAATCCGGATTAACGATTTTCGGCGAAATTGGAATTCCCGTTTCGCTGAAAATAAAAAAATCGAGTAATCGGTTTATCAAAAATCGATTTTTTTCGATATTTCTTGTGTGTTGCAGTGAAGCCAAGTTAGGGCTGCTTTTTTTCACAAAAAGTACAGTTTCCACACGAAAAAATAACGTACCACATTTTCGAGTGGTACGTTATTTTTTCGTGTGGAAACGGCACTTTTTGTGAAAAAAAAGCAGCCCTAACTTGGCTTCACTGCAACACAAAAAATCGATTTTCGATAAACCGATTACTCGATTTTTTTATTTTCAGCGAAAGGGGAATTCCCGTTTCGCCGAAAATCGTTAATCCGGATTACAATTCGGCGAAGCGGGTATAAATCACAAAAAGTTACCGAGCCCCTATATTTTCCCCTGCCAACAGCTAGCAAGCCAATAAACAGGAAACCATTGTAGTGGAAACAGGTCTGATTTATGTATTCCATGGGTAGGAGTATGTAAAATTGATCAAACTAAAATTTCCAGCACAATGCCCAATAGATACTGTAATGGACAAAGTTACCGGTATACATAGTTAAACAGCAATTAGTAATGTCAATAAAATCAAAGAATTCGCAAGTTATTACTGTGTTCATAATCAAATCAAAATAAATTACTTTTTAAAATTTACTGTGTTTTAAAAGCAAAAGATGAATAATGTTGAAATGAATAACAGCGAAACAGAGATTAATTTCACTCCACATAAAGCAGCCCATTATTACTCTAGTATTTATATTTTGATTTAACTAGCTAACATTTACACAAAATGGATGGACAAAATTCACCTCAACCCCTTGGCCGAATTCATCAACAAAGAAAACAAAAACTGCAGCGGATTGTTGGCAATGTTTTGGCAGAGCATTTGGAGATACCGCCATTTGTCATATCACTGAAAAACATTTCAAAAAAGAACAAAAAAACCTCTTATCTGTTTTTCACATTACTCATTATCAATTTGGCAGTGTGTGTTTACCAAACTGCAGATCGAATATTGCATTACATGGATGAACCAACAGCAGTTGATGCAAGCATAATTGAAACAACGCATGGTATTTTCCCGTATGTTTATGTTTTCCCAGAAACAACACAGGAATTTGAAGATTATGCTATAAAGATTGGAGACAATAAAAGCGAACAATGTTCCATCTTCCCTTGCATGCATAGAAAAGACAGGGGATGGTGTAATATAACTGATTTCGTAAAATATCTGAGTATACCTAGTTACATAACTGATGCACACTTTAAAATGGTAAGGCTCCATTTCCTTTCATTTTTTTAATCAGTAAAAAAGCAAATCATTTCAGGGAAAATCACGCATTAATCTGACAATCCGAAATTACGATTCTCTTATGCAGCCTACCGCCCAAGTTTCAAGTCGTAAGTAAAAATTCGCCAAAAATTCACCTACAATTGTTATTTCTAACTTCATTATTATTGAATAGCATTACGACTCCCTTACGGAAATTCTAATTACAGGATGGTGATCAAACTAAAATTCCCAGCGGATTGTAGTGATGTTACGGTATGTTTTTAATATTGATAAGGTTATACAATTTGTGTCCTGCTCAAACTGTTACATTTGCTCTTAACATTTTCAGGTACTAATAGATCCTTCCGCAGTCAAGTATAATATAGTGGGTGCTTCTTATGGGATGCGTTTGGTACTGAAAGCAAACCTGATTGGATCCACTCATAACGATGGCGGAACTAGACATATTGCTAAAACTTATTTACAAAAAGTATGAAATCCAACAAGTTTTATGTAAAAATCAAAAACCTATGGGGCCATATATTTTCCCTGAACATAAACTTTCTTATTTTTAGACCCCCCTCCTCCGTAACATGGTCATAACAAAGTCCCAAACCATTCCCCCTCTCCCCCTAAGTAATTACATAATGAAACTGAACGCCCCCGCCCCCACGTTAAAAATTAAAACAATCTAAAATTCAATAGTTTTCTAATTCTCCACATTTTCATATTTGGTCTGTTTAAAAAATTATTATTTGGTTGGTCCCTGGTGAAGACCAAATCTAAATTTGGTCTTCCCCAGTGCTCGAATTGGAAACTTTTAAAAACCGGACTGCAGATGCGCCAACTGTGATTTTAACAACATTAATGGCGCCATTAATCTCAATAGCACCACAAGTAGTGCGCATTGAGCTACATCAATTTTATGTTCTAGATGTCCTTGAAATTAAATATCGCATAAAACAGTCGAGTTGAAACTTAACCAATTGTCTTTCAGTATCACTTCCTCAACACAAAGAAAAATCCTTGCAATAACAACTTACATGACTGTTTGTATTCCTATTTTATGAAAAATGTCACTTGCAGGTAGGCTACATTTTTTACATTTATCAAATTAATGTATAAACGCACAATTTCACACTCACAGAAATAGTCTCAACATAGCTTCGTGCTACTCGATTTTGAAACGAATGATTTATTTGTGACCACAAAGAAGATTGGGCAAATCTATGCTGTTCGAGGGATATATTTCGAAAGCTTATTCATTGACCAGCTCTCCAGTCAGTATTGTAGTTACAAATGACAACGTTGATTTCAAAATTGAGCAACAAAAGCTAGCAACAATTTTTGTGAACAAAAAAAATTTTTTTTCAGTTTAGCAGTTTAAAGTCTGTTCGACGATTGAGATTTAATGGGTGCAATCAATATTTCACCTTAAAGTTATCTGATTAAAAAAGTCAATAGAAAACACATTTTATTAGTAATTAGCGTCATTGGTTGAATTGTGTGCACTGCACCAGTTTACTGTATATTCATTCTAAAGACAAATGAATAAATTAAATTATATCGCAGATATCCGTTCTACGAAGCAAGAAAACTACCAGAATGCAACGACAAAGATATAAGACATCAACGTTGGAACTGGCTACTGAAACAGTTTCACTGCAAATGTCCTGATTTATGCGATGTGACTCAAATCAGCACATCCATTTACACAATGCCCAATTCTGAGAATATTATTGAGGTTTCTGTTGTTAATAATTACGTTCGTACATTGCAAGAACATTTTTCATACGACATAATCTCCTTGCTTTGCGACATTGGCGCAAACATAGGACTCTACTTCGGAATGTCTTGTTTAACACTCGTCGAAATATTTGCTCACTGCTACAAAATGTCTCTTTTAATGTTCAGAAAAACAACTAAATCAGATTCAAAGATAAAAATGAAAATTCAAGCAATTCTAGAAATTAAGCTGAAAACGAAAAAACGAAATAAACTGAAAAGGATTGTGTATCTATTTGTTTGTTTCGTAACGATTTGCTTAGTTTACGCTTCGATTAATACTTATTTTGATTATCCACTTGCCAAAACAGTTAGCCTGGTTAGAGACAAAATCATTCAATTTCCACTCATTGTCCATTGTCGAGAATCTGAAGCCATAGTACGAGCCAAACAAACTTTAGCTGAACAACTACACGATGACGTGTACAATTACAAGATTTTTTATTTACTCCATCCATCATCTGAATTTGCAAAAAATCCTCTGAAATTATGGAATGCCTCTTCAGATCTTAAAATCTATCTTCAAGACCTCAAGTACAAGCACCATGTAAGTAACAAAATGATCAATTAAATGCATTTTATTGGTAAATTTCACACTCTGTGACAGGGTGATTTAAGTCTGATTTCATTGAAATACTTTGGGTAGGGCTGAGAGTACATTTCTGAGGCATTGATATACTATCAAGTAGGGTGTGCTCTTTTCAATGAACTAATTTCGATGAGCTTAACAGGTCATTTTATTACTATCTCAGAAACCATCAAAGTTAGGGCAAAATTTTCAATTGCAAAGTTGAAGCGCACATTTTAATTTGTATAAATCACATGTCAATTTTATTACGTACCACTACTGTCTTCCCGCAAATACATGGTGTTGTATTCGAGTTTTTACCAAAACGCAAATTTTCAAGGTTTTTGATAATTTTAGAGTAGATTGGAATCAAATAATGACCATAACTTCATCGAAAGGCTGAAAAATAACACGTGTTCGTCTCTTTGGTGATATTTTGGATATTATTCGGGTATTTGGTGACACTTTAGTCACGTTTTGAGCACTTCTTTTGGGTTTCAATTTAAAAAAATCTCCAAAACATGACCAAAACATCACAAAAAAGCCAAAAAATTACCAAAACGTTGCAGTTTTTCAATTTCATGCGATTTTGTAGCTTTAGGCGCCTCTACGGTGACATTCCGTTCACTTTTTTGGAAATTTTTTGAGTATCAATTCGCAAAAATTCCCCAAAACGTGACCGAAACATCACCAAAAGGCCAAAAAATGACCAAAATATCGCAGTTTAAAACTTTAAATTATAAAACAAAATAAAAAATAAAATTTGTCATTACATTCTGCAGAAGCCCCAAAAAATAAACATATTCGGTGGAATAAGAATAACGACCAATCTTTATAAAAATCTTTCGACAGTGCCAACAGTATTTGGAATCTGCACTAAAACTAGTAGAGGTACATACGAAACACATTATTTTCTTCTCACTTTTGAATGTTTTGAATGTCTACAGCGTATTCTAAATCTACATACATCTTTGGTTCTACCTATCGTTCTTCAAAAAAGTACACATACAAATGGAATATGAATCAAGCAGTGAGATATTGTGATGTCTTGTATTTTTAATCCAATGATTATTTTGATTTCATTCATTCCAGAACTTCATCCTGCCACAGAATCGATTTCTCCACCCGAAATATATTGTTTTTACACCAAGTTTTGGTAAAGTTGAAATTCATATCTCCCGTCAAACGGTAATGTCTGCAATTACAGAACTCACATGTATTAATATTTCTATTCTATTTAGTTGGTTCGAATAAACACTCCAAAAAAACCTTGTGCAGCAAATGATCTAGAATGCGAACGTAAATGCTACGTAGAAAAACTCCAGCTACAACCATTCAATTGCAAGTATGTTCTCAAAAATTAAATTTCAATACATTGGTTTTGATTAGGGTTGCACCGAATACATAAAAGGCCGAATAACCGAATACCGAATATTCGGAACCGAATACTGTGGCCGAATA
>JAQIXU010001128.1:0-20311 GCA_034701245.1 Strigamia transsilvanica | reverse complement strand
AAAATGCTTTTTTTAATTGTAAAAATGCTTTTTTTAATTGTAAAAATGCTTTTTTTAATTGTAAAAATGCTTTTTTTAATTGTAAAAATGCTTTTTTTTTAATTGTAAAAATGCTTTATTTTAATTGTACAAATTGCTGTTTTCAACATAAAAATTCCTTTTATCAATACAGAAATAGGTTTTATTCAACGTAAAAATTTTTTTAAAAATTATTATTCGGTTATTCGGTGCAACCCTATATATTGTCATTATTATTAAGGTATTAATTTGAATTTTTATTTTATTTTTTTTAGCTGTCAAGCAATTTTAATATTCAAGGTTACCTACAAGAACGTTCTTTCTACAAAAATTTCGTCCAGCATGGCAAAATACAAATTCATTTTGGACAAGCTGCCTTCCTTCAGTTTGATTTTGATAATTTGGAACGTGATGAAGAAATGTTGAAAAAAATATCCACCGTTTTTGAATACTTCTTCAGCAAAGATGAAAATTACTTGCCACGAGTTAACGACACATCGGCCGTCGAAGAAATCCCATTTGCAACAGCGCAGCAACTGGAAGGACACAAACTTCTTACACAGTCCACGCTTAGTCATAATTTATTTAACAAACAATCGCACTTTCCCACCCCGTCGAATGTCAAATCGGTTTCGTCGCCCGAAATTCAGCCGATGGTCGAAGATGACGAACCAAAACGCCAGGAAATTCCAATTGCCCGCGCAAGAGCGCCAAAACCGGAAGGACATAACATTTTCGCCCCGTCCACGCTTAGTTATAATTTATTCAACAAACAATCGGAGTTTCCCACACCGTCGGACGTCAAATCGGTTTCGTCGCCCGAAATTCAGCCGATGATCGTAGATGACGAACCAAAACGCCAGGAAACTAAAACCGCTTTATTCAGCGGCGGTTACATCAGCGATTTAATGCTCCATCAGCAGGTTCCCGCAACCAAACCGGATCAGTTGAATGGCAGACAAAAAGACGTCGTGCCGACACTCACGAACGACACGCCGCGGTCGACGACTTCGCCGGTTAAAATGAACGGGATTTTGTCTCCATCGTCGAAAAACAACATAATTAAGAACGAAACACCCTTCGCAAATGGACCAACGAGTGGAAAACATTTTCTAACTTCCGATCAATGTCGCAATCCAAAGTAAATATTTGCGCGCGAAAATTTTTTCGATAAAACGAATTAATTTCTTTTATTTTTTAGGGATTCGGTGAAGAGATGTCTAAATAAGAGCAATGTGTACGAGTGAATTACAATTACAATTACAATTTTGTTTATTTTAAACAGTTTTTACTATTTTTTTTTGTAGAAATAACACTGGGAGTGCTAATCAACTTTCGGCGCCGAGCACACTGCCGACGACACCGAAAAGCTTTTATGGGCCGAATCGAAATTCGGGACCCAGACGTCGCCCTTACGACGAAATCGGTCGCGACCAATCGCCATATTTTAGCAAGTAAAATGTCGTTTGTTTTGTTGATAATGGCGCGCTGCTGTTTGATTGTTGCGAGCACGTTTAAATTTGTCATTTCCTTGTTCATTTCGATGGTTTTTTTGTTGTTTTCTTCAAAATTTTTGGTTTTTAAAGATGAGGAGTGTTTTAAAATGGTTTGGTTATTGTAGTCGGTTTAATGCCGCTGATGGTACGATATTGCGCTCGTCATCAGAAGCAACGATCAGTTGTCCTGTATGTCGCGTTGTGAAATAATAGTGATTAATTTATAATTATTTTTATTTTTTTTTGGTTTTGTTTTAGTAGTCAGAGACAGGGGCGAGGATACTCGAGTTTGTCGGCCACAGCAGCGAAACGAGAGAGGGAGAAAGAAGTTTCTCATTCGGCCGTTTGCGCCAATGCGGGTGCAAAGAAATTAAGACTCGCCAAACAGCGGGATGAAAAAGAAAATAGTTTTCGTGACCATCAAGGGTAGATTATTCAAAATGATTAAATTTTTGATTTTTTTGATTTTTTTGATTTTTGATTTTTTTAGGTTTGTTAATATCCATAATTCGTGTTACATGAATGCTACACTGCAAGCGCTGTTTTCTTTCCCGATATTAATCAGTCATTTGAGTAATGAGAAGTATGATCAAATTGACGATGGATTGTTATTGTAATTAATTAATTTATTGGTTTATTTGTTTTTATTGATTTATTTATTTATTTATTTTTAAATTTTAGAGCATTTTTGGAATTAAATCGCATTCGTTTCCAGACGGTAAATTCGAGGAAAAGTGGTCTTTTGAGCGCTTTCAAGGAGAAAATGATTAAAGCCAGCAACAATTTCAAAGAAAGCGGAAGACACGAGGTCATAATTTCAACATTTATCCATTTGTAACTTTTATTTATTTATTTTTGAAATTTTAGGACGCGCATGAATATTATTTGAGTTTTAAAGAATCGCTACAGCAAGAAGTTCAACGCGTATTCCCACACGACAGTGCCATCGACGACATTCTCAACGTGGAAATGGTGGAAACCCGAATGTGCCCAACTTGCAGCAAACACTCAAAAAACGCCAATGTCAACCAGCAGACTCACAGCGAACTCGGAGTCGATATTCCCGAAGAAACGTACGAGATTTTTAATTTAAACAAAAAAAAAAATAATAATAATTTGTGAAAATTTATACAAATGCAATTTCTCTGCAGGGTTTTTGGCGACAACTTCAAACTCAAAGGCTTAATCGAATCCACACTGAAATCCTCAACCGTTCCATTCAATTGCGAATGCGGAGAAACTTACGTCGATCTTTTAAAAAGATTTTCCCGCCTTCCCAAGTAATTAATTGAAAAATAAAATTGTTTAAAATAAATAAATAATTTATTTTATTTCTATAGAATTCTAGTTATACATCTGCACCGCTACTGTTTAAAGGACGGGGTCATCGAGAAGAATTTATCCAACATCGACGTCCCGGAAAATCTTGATTTGCAGTGGTTTTGCACACCCAACGTTTCCACGCCCCGCATAGACGAAAAAAACGACATGGATTCGGATTACGGAGACGACGACGGTTCGAACGAGTGTAAATATCAGCTGCAAGCCGTTATCGAGCATTTAGGAAGCTGGGCGAGCGGCGGCCATTACATTGCGCGTGTTCGGCACAAGGGAATGTGGCTGAAATGCGACGACGAAAGCATAACGGAAATGGACGAAGATGTCGCCGATAGTTGCCAACAGAGTGCGTATCTCTTGTTTTATATTCACAGGTAAGAAGCGTGGATCGATTTGAATGAAATTTGTTTATTGAGTGACAAATGTTTTTTTTACACAGTTCGCAGGTGAATGAAGTCGGCTAGAATGTTGAGTTACATTGTTTTGTTGTTGTTTTTTTGCTTCAGCACGCCTCATCAACTGATTGTAACTTTTTGTAAAAAATCGAAAGTTGGTTTAGTATTTTTTGCCTCGGTACGCCGTCGTTTCATATGACTTATCTGATCGAGAAAACAAGATAATTTGAATAAATATTTTTGTATAAATTTACAAATTGTACCCATTGGCTGACTCTGTGTTGGGCAGTTTCAAATATCGCCTGTGAGGGCGCTAACCTGTTGATTTTCTTCGCGGATTGTCGATGGTCCTTTAGTGAATAAATTGATAGATAATATTGAAAATAAGTGTTCGTTGTGTGTTTTTTTACCTGTCGGGCTAATGCTACGTGCGAATGTTTCAATGGGTCTGGGTCGCCGAACGATTCTTGGAAGGCGAGCGCTTTGATTTTGAGCTCGTACCAGTTTTCGAATTCTGAAACTGGTGTCAGTTTGGGGAACTATTTTGGGGTTGTTTGTTTTAGTTGGTGCTGACCTGACATTATGCGGAGCCTGGTTTCGTGCATGACTTTGTATAGGTTGGTAATGACGGTCTCTAAGTTCTTCGCTTGGTTAAGTAGAGCTCGTCTTTTGTTGTAATTCAGTTCTAGGATTTCGTCTTGGTCGTAAGGATCGTCGATAATTGTCGGCTTAAACGACACCGTATCTCTTAATTCGGTCACTAAAGCGTTAAACCTTTCCTTTTTTGTGTGGGCAAGAGCTAACGAAAATGGGAAGTGGTAAACGTTAAAAGCGAAATAAACCAACAGACGTTGGTCGAGAATTGCATTGTAAAGCGAAAATGACATGTTCAAAGATGCATTTTTAGGCTCAAAAACTCCAATCTTTAGGTCTAAAAATGCATTGTAGGCTTATAATGCCACTCTTCAGTGCTTACAATGTATTTTTAGGCACAAAATTGCACTTTTGAGGCACAAAATGGCACTTTTGAAGCACAAAATGGCACTTTTTAGGCACAAAATGGCACTTTTGAGGCGCAAAATGGCACTCTTGAGCCGCAAAATGGCACTCTTGAGCCGCAAAATGGCACTCTTGCGCCGCAGAATGGCACCCTTGAGCCGCAGAATGGCACTTTTGAACCGCAAAATGGCACTTTTGAGCCGCAAAATGGCACTTTTGAGCCGCAGAATGGCACTTTTGAGCCACAAAATTGCACTTTTGAGCCGCAAAATGCCACTTTTTAGTCTAAAATTTGTTACAGTTAAGATACGGAATAATCTACTTTTAAAGTCACGAAGTGTGTGCACAAGATCAGGAGCCAATTCCCTCTTAAAATATGCAAAAGCTTCCTGCCGACTGGTGGCGAAATGCAGTGGCGTAACTCTAAAAAAAAAAAAAAAACAATCCATTTTAAATTTTGAACCAGTAACCATAACCGAGAGAAAAAAAAATAATCCAATTACATTTTCCCCCGAACCAAACCGAATGCCGAGACCGCCATTCTAAACGACAAACAACAAAATTAACTCAATTATTGTACGAAGTGAATTTCCCTTGCCTGGATCCAGCGCGGACATTTTCCTTCATTTTCTGCTCGAGAGGCAACGACTCGTGGTATTCTCTAGGATATTCCAATTCTTTTCTCGCTGTCCCGACAGCAAAGCCATTCTGTGCGTCCAAAATGCCTCCGAATTTGACTGTTGATACTGACTGTCCGCTCTTTACCTCAAACGACGGATCGAAATTGTCGGGAGTCAGAACGGTGCGCTCCGAGGATCGGGACGTCTCCGCTGATTTCTTGTGCAGCAAACATTTATTTTTTTCGGAACTGTTAATTTTGTTTTATTATTTGTGCAAGAATAAATGTGCTTCTAATGATTCTCTATTCTTACGTGTACATATTTCGCATCATTGCAAACGCAGCATTCACTTCACCTCGACTTACAACCTGTAAAATATTGTTTCGGTATGTGAAATTATTATACCAGGGGTGCAGGGGGCTTGGGGGGCCCTTTAGGGGTATGAATTTTTGTTTTTACTAAAAAAATTGGGCCCCCTTGCAAAAATGTTATTGCCCCCCTTTCTAGGACCGGATTTAGGCCTTGGTGCATTGGGCCCCCGATTTTAGGGGCCTAAAATTCAAAAAAAAGAATAACATTTCCAAAAAATGTCCAAAAAAATATTTTTTTTAAAAATATTTTTTTTTCTTTAAAATTAAGATTTGGGCTCCATAAATGGCTGTGAGAATGGTCCCCAGTCCAATTTTGAGCCCCGATTCATTTACATCAATATAATTGCTCTCGTTCTCCATATACACAGCGACATTGCTGTACAGCATTTTCAACTCGTTATCTCTAGGTTGTAAATGATTTACAGGTCTTTTATTTTTGTACTAAAAAAAAATGAAAAACAAAAACATTACTTATTGCAATGTTCCAGAATTTATCTTATTTTATTTTAAACCGTTAACTGGTACGCGTATAACTCTGTTTTTAATTGAGTCACTTCCTGCTGCAACTTACTCAGCATATCCTAAATGAATAACAAAAACATTAATTACACATAAACTAATGAATTTAAAAATAAGATTCTACTGCATTTATATCTTTGATATTAGGCTTCACAGTCTTGCGTGGCAAACCTAAAATTCTTCGCCCAAACTTAATAGTGCCCAACTGTAAAAAATAATGCTAAATTAGTTCAGATTAACCACCACTAGATGGCGCCTACTAGATAAACAAAAAAATTACTGTTTCAGACAGCATATCCCTCGCACACCAAATTGTAAGGATGACGGTGAAGTAACTAGTCTCTGAACCATGCAGAAGGTAAGACAATTTACATCTATGGCAGTTGGGTTTATATGTTTTTTGAATGTATTTTTTGTTATACATATCGTTTTCCCACAAAGTCATCATTTGCCTCGCTATCAGTTCGTCTTTCGATATGGGATCGTGCAAAGGCTGAAATATAAAATTTATTTTATCAAAATAGTGCGAATGGCAGATGGACGCCGCGTAGTTAGGAGCACCGGACAGTGCTGCAAACGGTGCGCCTGCACAAGACCCCGCGCTTGGATGAGACCCGCATCGGGCTCCTTGGTGACGTTTCGTTGATGTTTCGTTCACGTTTTGGGCTCTTTTCTGGTTTCGTGCCCAAAACTTGACCTAAACGTAACAAAAATGTCACCATCATCGAAATCAGGCACCGCATGAGAACGTTCGCACAAGGCCCCGCTTATTACCCGGCCGGCCCTGGTTAGGAGAGAACCACACGGTTGCTGGACGTGCACGCACGATGGAAAAATGACTCGGGACGCAATGGATACACTCAACCCTCGTTATACGACCGCTCTTTATACGGCATTTCGCTATAACGGCCTTAGGAAAGTATGGCCCACAATGTTTCATAGATACGGCCAAAAAGCGGGAAATTCGATAACGAATCAGGGGGAATTGCCCCTGATTCGATATACAGCATTTTGCTTTACAGCCAACTTTTCTGGAACCTATCTAGGCTGTAAAGCAAGGGTTGAGTGTACAGGCAAAATTGATTATTGGCCTTTAGTCTGAGTGTCTAGTGGTCAGTGAATCCCAAGGTACATTTTCCCAATGCTTGAACTGTGATACACAACCCACATGGTCAGCGAGATAAGATCACTTTTCGTAGTTATGTAATACACTCAACCCTCGATATACGGCCCGGATACGTTCCTGGAAAGTCGGCCGCAATGCGAAATGCCGTATAACGAATCGGGGGCTGATTCGTTAGGGAATTTCCTGACTTTTTGGCCGTAGCTCGAAACTGTTAGGCCGTAAATCAAAATTTAGCCATAATGGTACAAGGTCGTTATGGCGAAATGCCATATAAAGAGCGGCCGTATATCGAGGGTTAGGTGTACTGGACGTTTACCCAGCTCGAGTAGCAAATTGCCCCCCTGTAGGGCGTGGGCCCCACGTTGGGAAACACTGCTGAAGACGATACTGGTTCTAATAGTACACTTGATTGATACTCACACCAACACAACCAGCGATATTGACAAATTTCAGTGTGCTAGTTTGCTCATATTTGTTGAGCAGAACCAATGCTTTTATCTGCACTTCAATTTGGAAAAAAAAGTGGGCCCAAGTGTGTGGAAAACCATCGCTTTTCCTCTTTCTTAAGAAATGTCTTTGTTGTTTGTCAGCCAGAACAAACAAGCACATGGCATCTTCCGCATCTGTGACTTCGTGGCGCAGGACGTCATCGAATGTCGTTTCGGTTATTCCTTCCGGTCGTAACAAATCCATAACGGAGTCGCCGTGAATTTGCATTGAAGAAATTCTAAAATATTAATTTTAATTTTTTTTTTTAAATTGAATTTTTTAAAAACAGACCGGATTGTTATGACGCTCGTTTCGAGTTCATTTTGTGTTTGAATTTGTTCAAATATTTCAGTGATAAATCTTGGAATTAATCCACGATTCGCGTAAATTTTACTCGAGCCTGTCAGAGTAAATGTTTTTCCGGACTGAAATGCGCCATAACACATAACAATAGCTGGGAAAAAAGGATGTTTATAGGCTTAAATGATGAGGATTGAATTGATTTCTTACAATTGCATCCATCCAGGAAGTGTTTGATTATGGTCGAAGGGCTTATAAGTGTGAAAAAATCATTCTGATTTCCATCGTCACTAATTCCATCGGTTTGTAATTCCAAAACATGGCCATTTCTAGCTACTTGTATAACCTGGGAAATGAATTTTTCAATTTACAGATTCCAGTATAGTTGTCAACAGCGATTTCGGTTAAGACGCATGCTGCGCGTATTCACAACTGAACTGGAATTTGTGACGTTGTAGTTAGGCTTGATTTATTACCTTATTTTTAATTTTTATTTGTTCGTGGCAATCGTGGGCCGGCTGGCGAGTTCTAACGTATAATTTTACATTTGTTTCCATTTTCTTTACGATAATTTTAACTCATTTCAACTCATTTCTGCCAAAACGTCAAACGAATGTAATGTTTCGCATCATTAACTTCCATGTTATAATGTTTCCATGACAACAATGGCCGACATTTTAACAAATTGTTTACACACAGAACTGACAATCCACGATACAATTTTTATTTTCTGAAATTTGGGACATTTTTTTTTAAATTTAAAAACTACACATTTTTGAAAAACAATTTCCATTGGACGCGACACAAACAATTTTTAAGTTTTTTCCAGTTATATTTCGCATTTCGCATTTCTGTTTTCTTCTTTTTCGCCATTTTTCAATCAAAATCGTCTGTACTGAGAAAATCAAATGAACTCTGAGTTCCACATGTGCATTTTGCACTGCACTGCTTGAAACAATTTCCTGTTGTCGAATGTTTCAGCTGAAATTCATTTCAATTTAACATAAAAATCAAAAATAATTAAAAAAAATAAAAATACCCAATTTTGGATACGAATTTTAGCCTCGTGAAATTTAGCTTCGCTTTTAGAAATAGCACCAATACTTTGACAAGGTTTCCGATGGCTCTGAAATATAACAAATTTATTTATATGTATAATGTAAAAATACGGTATTTAATTTACTCTCTTTGGTTGCATCGCTGCCCCCTGGATCTGATATTCCCTACTGTTAAGCATATTCTGATACCGCATAGTCGATAGCTTCTTCTCGTACCACGAATCAAATTCTAAAATTAAATATTTAAAAAAATCGGACGCTAATAAATTTTTCTTTAAATTATAATTTTTATTTCTTTTTACCTTGCATAAGATGTTGTCTTTTTTGGTGTCCAATTTTCTGCGACGCTCGAACTTCGCCCAGCGCTGTAATGGCGGCGGTTGTTATGGTAGAACTCACTTGTTTGACCGCATCAATTTTATCCATTATTTCTGCGAGTTCTTCGGACGTTGATGGATCACGGGTAGAAAGGTACAGTTCCTGATACGCTTCAACCAGTTTGATTAAAACCTCTTTGGACTCCCGTAATTCATGCAAAAGACGATTGAACTCAATTTTCTTCTGCACCGTTTGGGCTTTGTGACTTAGAAATGCCGCGTTCAACTGCTTCCCGGATCGAAATTTGAATTCTTCAAACGCTTCTAATCGTTGATTGGGGAAAACATTGTCTTGCCTAAAACATCACTTGGAAAACCTTATTTATTTCTAAGTTTACTTACTATTTAGAGAGCCCCCCCCCCCATCCCTTCAGAACAACAAAGAATGGACTTGATTTCCATTTTAGATCTAAAATAGGCTTACTTTGCATTTTTTTTTAGTCTAAAATAGGCTTTATTTGCATTTTTAGGTCTTAAATGGGCTTTCTTTCTTTTTCTTTGTGTAAAATAATTTTTTGGTTGCAATTTTAGGTCTAAAATAGACTTTCTTTGCATTTTTTAGTCTAAAATGGGCTTTCTTTGCATTTTTTTTAGTCTAAAATGGGCTTTCTTTGTATTTTTTTTTGTCTAAAATGGGCTTTCTTTGCATTTTTTTTGTAAAAAAAAACATAAAGGCGGCGTTTCTAGACCAAAAAGCAAATATGTTGTGTATTTTACTAAAATTTTACTAAAACCCAACTCTAATTCTTTTTCTTCTACGATTTCCTCCGAATCATCTAATGGTGGCGGTGGTGGTGGTGTCTCGGCAACTACAGAACTGTAGAAAACATAAAAAACATGAAATTAAAGCAACAAAATGTTGACTTGCCCGCTTTCGTGTGTTCCAGAAAGATTCGTATCTCCGCTGTCGTCAGCAGGAATGGGCGTATACAAATTATCTCTTCTTGAAATGGACTCGCTCAGAATAGTCGATGCGAGATGTTCCTTTTTAGACACAATTAATTTCTGTTTTACTTTTCTGTTTGTTCAAAGATTTAAAAATCCACCTGTGAGATTTTAAAAGCACTGAATGTTCCTTTCACAATTTCCTTCTCGTATTTAATTTGAAGCTCATTTTGTTGTTGCATAGACCTACACGATGCACATTTTTTTTAACTTTTAAGTAATTAAATAAATAATTAATATTTACTTGTGAATATTTCGGACCATTTCGAACGCTGTTTGCAATTCGGATTGAGTGTACACCTAATTACTCCAATTTATAGCAATAATTATTTCATTTATTTCTAGAGTTGCACCGAATACCAAAAAGCCCGAATAACCGAAAGAATTCACAACCGAAAAAATTTACAAAAAAAAAACAAAAAAACAACAATTTTTATGTCGAAAACAGCAATTTTTCACCCAAAATATTCAATTTCCACCCAAAATATTCAATTTTTACCCAAAATATTCAATTTTCACCCAAAATATTCAATTTTCACCCAAAATATTCAATTTTCACCCAAAATATTCAATTTTCACCCAAAATATTCAATTTTCACCCAAAATATTCAATTTTCACCCAAAATATTCAATTTTCACCCAAAATATTCAATTTTCACCCAAAATTTTCAATTTTCACCCAAAATATTCAATTTTCACCCAAAATATTCAATTTTCACCCAAAATATTCAATTTTCACCCAAAATATTCAATTTTCACCTAAATCTGTAAAGTTATCCTGTCTTTTGCAATTTCTATAGTGAATATTATTAGTAGTTGGCCTAAAAATGGCAAAACTTTATATTGAAAATGCAAATTATTCTAATTTTATCATTATTAAGTATTCGGCAGAATATATTCAGCTGTACCCATAATATTGTTTTTTTGGCCGAATAGGTCAAATAACCGAATATAAACCAAATATTCGGTGCAAGGCTATTATTTACTCTTTTCTATACCGTAATGCGTTCAGTTCGACCACTAAAAAAGTCCTGAATATCTGCAAGTAATTTTTTTCTTTGTGTATCATTCAGCGGTCCATAATTCATCGGTCGTCGATTCGCCTTGTGCATCAAATTTCTGTTCAAAATGATGAAAACACACTGGAAATGGTCAAAACTCACCAAAACATCTCTCTGATACAATTCCAGCTTTAAATTTGAAACGTCTTGCCGCAAACTTTCTCTCAAACCCTGAAATAAATCAAAATAAACCAAAAAAAAACAAAAAAAACTCAACAACGCCATCTTAATATTCATCATATTACGTAAGTATCGCCAAGAAGGGTCGGTTCGGCCTTGATTTCAACGTGTAATAAACGTTGACCAAACATAATCGTATGAATCTTCGAATAAAAACACTTAAAATGAATTATTCGACAAGTTACATCCATTCAAATACCAAAGATTTCATGAACTCTTTTTCGAGTCGGATGCTCAAAATCAAGACAAACAAAGCCTGGCCACAAATAACGTCCTTTAAAAGATACGACAATTTACATCTTCGACACGACGGCCTTTCCGCGGCGCTGCAGTTGTGTTTGTCGACCAAATCATGTTCCAAAATCGAAATCGTTTCGCGTGCGATTAATTGTTCTTTGGTGACTGGTTCTATCAGATCACCGATTGCACCAGCCAGTTCGACAAATTTCAAATTTCCCGCTAGGATTTTCGTTTCGGATTGCGCCAGGGATTTCATCTCAACTGTTATTGTGAAAATGAAATGAATCCAATCACCGTGCATGCTTTTCGACATCATTTTATACAGTTTTCTTTTGTTTGCTCTTGCCTAAAATCATTTTAAATATTTTTATATAAACGATTGATTGTGAAATGTTGGAAATTGCTTACTAAAAAAAATAAACAAAATGCATTTTCTTCACCAGTTACAACATGGTTGCTGTAATTATGGACTGTTCTTTGATCATCAAGTCTCAATCCGTGAGGTGACAGCATATCGTAGACATTATCCCCACATAAAGATATAGCTGATATTCTGACAATTTAAACGGAAAAATTAACAATTTCTCTTCATTTTAACATGTGTTTCCAATTCCAGTATAGTTATGAATTTAATTTTCGTAGTAATCGACGCTTCACCAATTCACAACTATACTGGATTTGCACCAAATGTTCTATAGCAACCCCCTGACTTTCTCACTTGACTGTGATGGTTTTGTCGCTTGGTATCAGACGAACTTCATCGAATATATTGCTTAAAAATCGTGGGATTAAACCCCGTTGATGAAAATCTTTGTAACAACCGAAGAAGGGGAATGATTTTCCAGCAGTGTCAATTCCATATGCCAGGATACAAGCTGAATTAATTACAAAAATTGTAATTTTTGAATAAAAAAAGGGATTCTTGTTAATTCTATTTACCACTGTAGCCTTCAAAAAGATTCTTTATGAGTGCTAATTTGGATATGTTGTAATGGATTTCCATCTGACTGTTATTGGACATTATCCCGTCCGTTACGAGTGTAAGGGGTTTGAGACCCGGACGCCCAACTTCCAGGATCTGCAAATATTTCACATTTTAGGAACGAAATGGTTAAGTTTGCTATTTTTTATTACTTTATCTCCAATAAACTTGATATTTTGAGGATAAGTTGTCGCAGTTGGGTGAACCCGAATAAAAAGCTTAACTTTGTCCTTTTTCAATTTCATTTTAAATTAAATAGAAATGATTTAATATAGAACTGATGTTCTCTAGGTAAACATTAAACAATAGATAAATCTTGCGTTTACTCCAGTTTATTAACCGCGTGTATCTTTTGTTTCAGAGAAACCGAAACTAAATTGCCTCCATCTGGCGACAAAACGTCCAAACTACAAACTTTCAACTTTTCAGCCACAGAAGGCGCCACCCAACAAATCAGCAGTCGGATTATAAAGGTGTCGAGTCTCGTCTTCACTTAATTTACTTTAAGCACGAATAAACATCAGAATAATGCAGGAAACGAGATGAAAAACGGCAGTAGGTGAGACCACAACTTAAAAACAAAACAAAACTATAAAACACGAAACATTTTAAATTGACAAAAACATATTAAAAACCGCAACAATCTTTACTTTTCTAGTCCGAAGAAAAATGTGGAAGGCGAAGCGCATTTATGGCGCGGATTCGGCGAAAGCGTCATTCTAACCCGACTGCCCGACATCACCGAAGTAACAAAAATAACATCGGGACAAAACCATTCCCTCATCCTAACCCGTTCCGGCGAAGTCTACTCAACAGGAAACAACTCTTACGGTAGAAAAAACGACCCAAAACGGTCAAAAACGGTCAAAATTTGAATTTTTAACCTCAAAATGTCAATTACAGGTCAACTGGGCAACGGCACCACGAGTGACACGATCGAAACACCCACGAAAATCACAAACATACGCGAAAAATGCGTGGACATCGCGTGCGGCTCGCACCACTCGGCCGCGGTGGACAAAAACGGACGAATTTACGTGTGGGGCAACAACGAGAACTCGCAATGCGCCGTCGAAGACGAGCAGTTCGTGCTCAACCCCACGATGGTCACGTTCCCTCAGTTGACCGAACAGTGCGTCCACGGCTACAAGAAAACGCTGCCGGAACTTCGCATCGCGCGTGTTTCGTGCGGCGAATCGCACACGGTCGTGCTGACGAGCGAGCGCGAGATCTGGACGTGGGGTCACGGACCCGCGATGGGTTTACTCAGCGTCACGCACACGGTCAAGCCCCAACGGCTGGATTTCTTGCGCGGACGTAACGTCATATCAATTTCGTGCGGCGGCTACCACACGGTCGCGCTCCTATCGTCGATCGTCATGGAGGAATTCGGCGAGACGAACGAAAACGTCGAAGACGAACATTTTTCATGTCCGTGGTGCAACCCGCGCACGGGCGACGGCGGCGGCGGCGACGCGAACGAATATGGAAGATGTCCACTCGGTTTACCCCTGAAAAAAGAATCGTTGGTCGACGAAAACCAATCCGAGGCGACGAACAACGCGCCGAACGACGACCTCGACGCGAATTTCAACCAAAACGAGCACGAAACCGGCGCGGACGAAACGGAACGATCCAAGGACGAAACGTCGATACAGAAACGGAAAAACGCGCCGCCTTTTATCGACACCCAGTCGGCCAAAGAATACTTAGCGCAGCGCTTGTCGAGCATCACGAGCGTCATTTCGCCCGGAATTTCGTCCACGTCGAAAGACTCCGCGTTCGTCTACGAGGCCGCGACCGACGCCATCCGTCAAAACGTGTCGGTCCTCACCAACATGGTCGTTTCCGGCGTCAAAAACACCGTCGACAAATTCGGATTCGTGTCGAGGCAGTTCAGCCGTGACTACGACAGCGGCTCGGGCGCCAGCGCCGACCTGGACGAGGACTGCAGCTCGGTGGGCACCGATTTCGAGGTCCTGGATGAAGCGAATGTCGCCCAGCACCCGTTTCTACTAAATTTAGCCTACACTTGTCGGAGGGGCCTCGAATCGCGCGCCAAATCGCTGCGGAGCGAAGCCAGGCGGAAGTTGTCGAGGTCCAGTCGGTGCGGGAGCTTGGACGCGTCGTTGCATTCGACGGGCGTCGACGTCGAGGCGATTTCGTGTCGTTTGCAGAACCCCGTCAAGAACAATCCGTTGTTGTCCACGGAGGTGTGGACGTGGGGCAGGGGCAATATGGGCCAATTGGGACAGGGAGACGGAATGGAACGGGTGCAGCCGTGTTGCGTGAATATATTGAAGTGTAAAGGCGTGATTAAAGTGGACGCGGGAGCGTGTCATACGGTGGCGTTGACCGCGGGTGGACAGGTGTATGTTTGGGGGTATAATTCGCACGGGCAGTTGGGGAATCCGAATAGAACGAATCCTGGGTATTCGCCGCAGATTTTGAACGTAAGAGCGAAGGATTTGTTTGGTTTTTTGATTTTTGTTTTTGATTTTTGTTTTGATTTTTGTTTTGATTTTTTAAGTTGGAGTCGAGCGCCGTTGTTTGGGATGTGGCAGCCGGGAATAAGCATACGGTGCTTTTGGCCGACCGGGGACTCAACACTGAGATTTATTATTGCGGCAAACAAGAGGGGTGAGGGAAAATTCGTTTGGTTTTTGTGTTGAAGTATTTGATTTAGATTTGTTTGAATTGAAGGCCTCTCCCTGGTGTGGAGGTGGACGGGTGAGTTGGTTTTTTTAGTTGGTTTTTTGAGTGTTTGCGAGTGTTTTTTTTTGTTTTTTTGTTTGTTTTTTTTTGGTTTGGATTGATTGTTTTTGGTTTTTTTTTTGGTTTTAGGCCTGTTCCGCTTTCGGGAGCAATTGGGACGAATATGCCGGTGATTATTTCGATAGCGGATTGCGTAAGTTGGGTTTGGGTGGGTTTTTTTTGGTTTTTTTGTTGATGGGAGTTGGTTTTGATTGGTTTAGGATTCGAATGTTCGTCAAGTGTTTGCGGGAGGACTTTCTTGCGGTTGCATATCGGACAATACGCTGCCTTCGACGGCTATAACGATTCGCGAACTGTGCGCTTCGGAGAGGTGTTTTTATCAAACACTCACGCTGTTTAAAGATACTGTTTTAGATCCTCTGTGCAGTGATAGTACGCAAATAATTCAATTTATCTTTTTGTTTTACATTTTTACATTTTTTTCACATTTTTTTACGTTTTTCTTAATTTTTTGTTTACACTTTACATTTTTACATTTTTTTTACATTTTTTACATTTTTTTACATTGTTTTAAACGTTTTTTACAGTTTTTTTTACATTTACATTTTTACATTTTTTACATTTTTTTACATTCACATTTTTTACACTTTTTTACATTCACATTTTTTACATTTTTTTACATTTACACTTTACAGTTTTCCAATTTTCACATTTTTTTCCATTTATTTAAGGTTCGTACTCCGTAATTATGGCGTCATCGCTCGGAGTATCGGTCGAAGCACTCGTTACTCATTTCAAACTTCTTTGGCACCAAGTTTCGCTCAACAATTTGATGCTAGGCGTTACAATGCGGCTACCACCAATGCAGAGCAGCGTGTCGCAGCTAGTGGACAATTTAGACGATTGGGTGGGCACATTTGAGAATTACGCCGCGGTTTATTTGGATTTGTACGCGTGTGACGGATTGTCGTTCTGCGCTAAAACGGCTAGGTACCTCGATCTTACACAAAATAGTCAATAAATTAATGAAATGTATTTCTTTTTAGTTCGTTTTTTAGTAAAACGCAACCGTTTAAAGAGGACAAATGCATCGTGGATGTTTTGGCTCGGTTTTTGGAGGAACCGTTCCGTCGAATGTCCGAATACCAACGCAGTTTTGATATTTTGGCCGCGCAGTACAAACAGGTATTGTTTTTTTGTTTTGTTTTTAATTTTAATGTAGATTTTTAATTTTTATTTACAGATGTCTATTGCTAATTTTCGAGAAACCGAAGTGTCGAAATGTTTCGCATCTTTAACCGCTATTTTTCAACGAGAGAAAGTAATCGCCGACAAAACTCGACAGTTTTGGGAAAATTGCCCACAAAAATTAGCGGATAATATTCGGACTCCTCACAGGCGCTTGCTACGTGAAAGCAAAACGAATCCCTTGATCGTGTCCGGATCCGGAAGGTTTTCTTCAAATTGGTTTATTCTATTAAACGATGTGCTCATTCATTCGCAGGTAAATTTCGCCATTTTTTTGTCATTTTCGCCCTTTTTTTTTTATTTTTCGACATTTTTTGTCATTTTTCGACTTTTTCTTTCAGTTTTCAAGCTACACCGAGTACACCTTGCCTCTTATCTGGGTCGATATTTTATCGGACACGGATGTGCTTCAGTACGAATTGCTATTTAAATATTACGCACTCATAAATCATAAATTTTTTTCCTTAGAAATGCTTTCACGATGATGATGCCTGAAGAAACACTCACAGTGAATTGCCCAAACACTCAAGAAAAAGTACTAAAACGAAGATATATATATTTCTATATTTTAAATTTTTCAACTTTTTTTCAGACGGAATGGATTTGCGCACTCAATCAAGCAATTCGTGCTAGTTTAGCCAAAACCAAGAGCTCGACTCGTCGTTTGCATCACTCGACGAATGCGGGCGATCAACGATTGAGTGCGGCGCTTAATCGAACGGGAACGTATAAATTCGTCAAGAAATCGCATCTACAGTACGCGACTTACACCGGCACGTGGTTATGTGCAAAACTACACGGCCAGTGAGTCCGAATTTGATTTAAAACGATAAAAATAACTAAACGAAACGTTTTTTGACGCAGAGGTGAATTAACATGGCCGGATGGACGGAAATTCGTAGGAAAATTCAAACAAAACATTCAATGCGGGTAAAAACGACGTAAATTTTGCCAATTTATCACTTTAAACAAAACATTTGTACGATTTAGCGACGGATTATACGTCGTGCCGTCCGACGAAGGAAACACGATTTCCGACGGAATGTGGCAGGACGGAAAAATGAACGGATTGGGAAGCATCCGATATCCGAACAAAGATCTCTACGAGGGTTATTTCAAAGACGGAATGTGCCACGGTCACGGGGTGTTCAAAAAAGGCCAATTTATGACGTCGGCGGCGTCGATGTACATCGGCGAGTGGGCATTCGGTCACAAAAACGGCTACAGCGTGATGGACGAAATTATAACCGGCGAGAAATACATGGGGATGTGGCTGGACGATCAGCGACACGGCAACGGATTGGTCGTCACTCTGGATGGGGTGTATTACGAGGGGATGTTCGCCCAGAATAAAATGATGGGGCATGGATTGGTGATTTTCGAGGACGACAGTTGGTACGAAGGTGAATTCAACGGCGCTGCTGGATTCGGCGGCAAAGTAACAACAGATTGGTGTGTTTTGGTTGATTTAGGTAATGTTTTTGGTTTTTTTTGTGCAGGGAACGCTCACATTTGCGTCGGGAGATAAAATCGAGGGAAATTTCACCGGATCTCGCAGTGAAGGGATTAAAGTGAACGGAACTTTACACAAAGCCGCGGCCAATCAAATTCATGACAGCACTAAACCGGGGTAAATTATTTCATGAAATTTTGCAATTTTTTCATGAAATTTTGCAATTTTTCATAAAATTTTGCAATTTTTCATGAAATTTTGCCATTTTTTCATGAATTTTTGCAATTTTTTCATGAAATTTTACAATTTTTTCATGAAATTTTGCCATTTTCTTTATTAAAACTATTAATTTAATTATTTTCAGATATTTTGGCACCTTGTGCGTGTCCGCCGACCAGAAGTGGACTGACATTTTCCGCCATTGTTACCAGGTTTTGGTGGTCGACGAAAACCACAGCGATTCCAGTGAACTGACACAACGTGTTTGGGAAACCGTAGCTGCAGTGATCAGTAAATGGAGGGAGAGATTATCACGATCGAGCGCCAAGGGTTGCGCCGGGGTCCAGGATTTGGACGGTTTGGACCGGATTCCTCAGATTATCAAAGACGAGCGACTTACGTTGGAAAAATACCGCGAAGTACAAACTTATCTGAACAAAGCGTTCAGTTGCTCGTATCATCCTTTGGGTAAATTAATGGAAGGTTTGGTCGACGTCTACCGGGCCACTTACATAGGAGTCGGCGCTCATCCGCGACTGCTCACGCACGCAGTCGCAGAAGTTTATTCGTTCATTCAAAGAGTTTATCGAATTGTTTGCATTTTGTTCCCGAATTTGCCGTCGAACGGGCAAGAAATGAAAGTTAAACCTGCAACGGTCGTCGTAGTGGATGACAGTGATGACGACGAGGAAGTGGAAATGTGAGGCTTAAAAATTGATGAATAATTTGAAGTTTTGTTTATTTAATCGAATTTTTTGAATTTTTTCGTTTATTTAATCTAATTTTTGAATTTTTTGTTTATTTAATCGAATTTTTGAATTATTTTGTTTATTTAATCGAATTTATTGATTTTTTTTTGTTTATTTAATCGAATTTATTGATTTTTTTTTGTTTATTTAATCGAATTTATTGATTTTTTTTGTTTATTTAGTCAAATTTTTGAATTATTTTGTTTATTTAATCGAATTTTTTAAATTTTTTATAGGGATGTGGTTACGCCAAGTGGGCTCATTCTGCCATGTCTACTTCCGCAAATTTATCCGCCGCTTTTCACTCTGTATGCCTTACATAATGAGAAAGATGATGATCGGTATTGGCAAACGTTGCTCAAATGGAATCGCCAATCAGATCTATCGTTAATGGCGTTTTTAGGCGTTGAGAAGTAAATTGTTATTTTTTTTTTAATTTTGAGGTTTAAATTGATGGATTTTATTTTTTTTTTCGATAGTAAATTTTGGTTTACTAGTAACGATGAACCGAGAAAGGTATTTTTTTTTTTTTTTACTAAAATTTATTTGTTTATTTATTTTTTGATTACTATTTATTTATTTTTGATTATAGATTTTATCTAGCATTAAAGACGAACATTTCTCAAAAGCGGTTGACATGTTGCAACATCTGAGTACAACTTTTAGTCCGAAAGAGAAATTAAAAGTCATTTATAAAACATTTCAGGAAATAACCAAAGTACGAGTAAATATTAAATAAAAGCGGAATATGAATTCGCTGTTAGGGTTTCGTTCCCGTGAAACCGGTACTGGCAGTGACACAATACGACGTTATGAAAAATCGACAGTTTTAGCCCAAAAATCAACGTTTTTAGGCCAAAAACTACTTTTTATAGTCCAATAATCGTCACTCTGACGTTACATGGTCTAGAACGACGATTTTTATGTAAAATGTCAATTTTTGGCTTAAAAATGTCAATTTTTGGCTTAAAAATGTCAATTTTTGGCCTAAAAATGTCAATTTTTGGTTGAAAATTTTTAGAACCGAGAGTACCGAATTCCCGGGAGTGCCGAATAATATTGTCCCTTATTCATTTTATTTTTATGTTAAATTAGGAAGTACAATCGTGTTTGGGAGAAGAATTTATTTGGACTATGGATGATTTGTTTCCGGTCTTCCAATACGTCGTAGTGCGAGCTAGAATTCGTCATTTGGGCTCGGAAGTTCTCTTGATCGACGATCTCATGGAGACTCATTTACAGCATGGAGAACTAGGCATTATGTTTACTACTTTAAAGGTCCCAAAAAACAATCGTCAAAAACTTACTAAAAACTAATAATTTCCTCGTGTTTTTGTCTAGGCATGCTACTTTCAAGTGAAAAAAGAACAAAACATGATGATGTAACCACCGCCATATCAATTTACAAAGTGT
>JAQIXU010001127.1:0-20333 GCA_034701245.1 Strigamia transsilvanica | reverse complement strand
TTCACTTATCCGGAATTTTCGCTTATCCGGCATTCTGCCCGCCCGTTTATGCCGGATAACCGAGGCTCTACTGTATTCATATACTTCATTTAATATAATTTAATTTAATTTAATAAATATATTAAACTTAGTTATTTTACTTCCAGCGTTTTTTTCCTAGCGTTTTTAGTTTCAGCGTTTTTTTTAACGTGTACGTGAACGTAGCATTAATGGCCCTAGCGTTTTTAGTTCTAGCGATTTTTTACGTGAACGTTGCGAAGAGAATGTGCAACTAATCAACAGACAATTTCAATTTCAAAAACAATTCAATTTCCACGCGAAAAATCCGAAATAACCAAACTAAACCAACACAAAACACAAAACCAAACATCAAATTTCCATTATTTTTAATTCATCGTTTTTTAATAATTTTTTATTTGAATTAAAACCTGAATGATAGGTGATAATTGATAGTTGATAGTTTTACTTATACTGTATGTGTGCAACATTAATGCTACGTCAATGCGACAGTAAAAACGCTAGAACAAAAAACGCTAGGGTCATTAATGCTACGTTCACGTATACGTTAAAAAAAAATCCTGAAATTAAAAATGCTAAGAAAAAAACGCTGGAATAAAAATATTTCAGGAGTTTGCCAATGTTTTAAAGGCCCAGCCCTTTCATTTTCAGCCTCTATTTATATTTTATTAAAAACGCTAGAACAAAAAAACGCTGAAAACATAAAGGCCAGCGAATTAAAACGCTGGCATGGTACGACACCGTTTAATACATGAATAATATAATTGAATTCTGCGAAAAGCGATGTAATTATGTATTTGGAACGTATTATTTAGGCAAATCTAAAAATATATTGTAAACTATATTTTTGAACCATATGGGCATAACAGAGGACCAAGTTGATACATTTGACGTCACCTGGCTGTATTTAAACCGAAATGAACAAACGAGAGTTTTCGTTGCCCATAAATCGCCCATTGCCATTTTGTCAGAATTAGCAGATCCCAAATGTGCACACGATTATTACTCCACAAGACGCTCATTATCTTCAATTAAGAACTCGCATTTCATCTATTATTCAGCAACATACTATGAAGCATTAAACTTGCACTCATTTTTCCACAATAATTAAGTTAAACTCGTCGCTGTCGCTGCCTGCCTTCAAATGTTACTAATGACGAATCTTGACAGTTCGTTCCTCTGTCGAGGGCTATCTCGCACTCGAGGACCCATTCAAATTTGCTCGTCTGATATGGTTACCGTTACGACCAGTGTCAGCGAGCGAAACCGGTTGTCGTTGCGTGACATTTTAATTACATACATTTCTAACCTATCTCTCTCTGAAATTAAAACGAGCCAGATGAAACTTTCGTTTCGTCGCATCAAATTCGGCGCGCACAATAGGAACACACACATAAATTTCACCTCCCGTTTGCGCAGATAAGGGAACCATCAATTAGGGAAGGGAAGGGAAATCAACTTGCATCCAGTCAACGCTTTTTTATACCCAACTGCACAGGAAATGGTCATCAGTTATACATGCGCAGAAAAATGTGCAAATTGATAAGAAATCCAACACCCAATCTGGAAACTTTCAATCGATAAATTTTAGACTTAAAAACTTTTATGACGTCATTTCTTTAAGCCAATTAAGAGACAGAAATTTGTAATGACGCCATTTCTTTAAGCCAATCACAGCGCTCAGAGGCACACAACACTAATTAACAGTCACGTGGCCAGGAACTAGCTATATTTCAACAAAATCTTGTTAGAGTCGGGAAAGGACGAGGCGGACACATGGTCGAAATCAATTCAACTGCTTATTTCACACTCTGGCCACAAGGGCAATACACGCATTCCAACGAAGATTAAGAAAGCGCAGAGGCGGCCGTCGGGGATCGGAGCCCCATGGCAAAAAAATATTGTGCACCCCAAAATTACACCACAAAATTACTAAAAACACCAAAAATAAAAGTTACAGTTAATTCAGCCCACAATCGGTGCGGTAATCCTGTCTCACTTAACACGGATCTCACAGAGTCGAACATTATCCGGTTTATTTTTAAATGGCGAAAAAGTACATTGAACTGACACAGACAAAGTACGGACTATTTAATTAAGCCACTGAAATATTTTCAGCCCTGGGAAAATAAAATCTTGCCAGGCTCCAAAATATTTTTTCAACCTAATCGGGCCCCAGGCCTCCTTCAGCCCCTGCCTGGTTTCCAGACAAAAGCCAAAATATTTTCCAAAATAGTCAGGCCCTGGGAATTTGTCCTAGCTTCCCACCCTCTCAACGGCCCTGGAATCTCCCTCCATGCCATAGCAATTCATTAAAGATTTTTGACATTTCGGAGGCCCGGTATTAGGTATTCCGCCCTATTTAATAAACTGCTAAGAGATTGATTTTGAAAACAAGGTGTTGCTAATTTTTTTTACATGACTGTATGTACAAGTATTGCATTTAACTCAATGCTTTAATACACGTTTTCACATCCTGTATGCTGCAAAGCTAATTTATACGAAAATGCCATTGAGTTCAAGCCCTTTATTAAAAAAAAAATGTGCAGAACCTTTTCCAATCACTCCAATCACCATCAAGAAAATTTCCAGCCTACAAACTCTCCTAGTTCACTTCTCAAGGATCAAAATTGACCCTCAGGTTGGGTGAGAAGGGTTAAAATCCAAACTCATTACATCTCCTCCGCTACGATAGAAATATGTCATGTTTTGAAACACTCCAAACTTTATCAGCCCCTAACAATATAAAAAAAATGGATTGCAGTAGGCAAAAAAATTTCAATAAATCAATATTGCTATCTATCAAAAACCCATTCCTATCATCATACAAAATGAGTTTTGCCCTTACTCCTCTGCCATCCACCATTTTTTCTTCTATTCCTATATCCAATTTACCATGCACAATAAGATGACTAATGGATTAACTATTACTCTCCTATTGCACTTCATTCAGCTCCCTTTTCAACATCTTGCAAAGGAATCACTCAATAAACTGTCATCAAATGCACTTTTTTTCCCCCATCAAAGAGATTAGAGAATGATGGGAATTCAGAAATTGCCACTTTCACACAATAAATTGCACCCAACCAGGAGCGAAAAGTATGATTAATCCTATCTTATGTTCATTATGATAATCCTCTCAGCTCAATGAATAGATGAAGCAATTTTAATATCTTTACAAAATACCCAATTGATGAGCAAAGCAAATGACATGTGCTAAACGTTTGCCAACTATGGGCTCAATCCCAACAGCACCAGCACTTGATTGAACCCGCAAGTGATAAATCCCACTCGGCTCCCATTCCTTCGCTTGTGCTCCAAGCCTCTGATAAAGGTCTTGCCATGTGAAGTCACAAGCTTGGACATTGCAGAGGTGATTTATAGCACTGATACAAATCAATGGTCTAAGTAACCACTAAATAGAAGCTTTCAAATAAATAATAGCAAACATTGGGCGCAATTGGGGCCAATCCAGAGTCAAACATTTCAAATAATACTTTTGGAAGTAATAAATGTATTGCAAACACAGTGCTTTTTTTCATTGGCAATTTATTTTGTCAACTTTAAAAACAAATCGGCTTTAAAATTAAGCCATTTTTACTGGATTCACCAACAGGCATACCGTTATGTGGTATTTACTCTATTCTTCCGAGAGAATCCACTAATTCTCATTGGTCAGTGGGGAAATTACTGCCAGTTTCCTTAGGCATTAGAAAAAATTTCCGATAACTTGTTTGCCTTGTTGAAAGAGGGCACTGATTACACCAAAAGAGTTGTGACAACTTGTTAATTTTATTGGAAGAAGGCACTGATCACATAAAAGTACTGTGCTCCAACTAACAATGTGGACATGTCTGTTGCTAGGCCGCCATGTCTGTTGCTAAGACGAACTCCTTTCCCAGCGTACTGTATGTTGTTATTGGCTGAGATGTTCACCTGATCATTTCCTTTGTATCAGCACACTGGTAAAGCAGCAAGTTGATGCCAGTTTAGTTTATTGAATTGAATCTATTTATCTCCATTATTAAAGTTTATCATTAGCTCATATTTGTTTAGCAAAAAACACGCCAACTCAGCCAAGTCTTCCTACTTGGCATGTACAGTATAGGAAACATATCACTTGCAGCATAAAGCCTAGTTTCCACAACAGAGATATTTATGTACCTCCGCACGTAGCTGCATAGCTTGCATTTCTCGTCGCGCCGCATTTCATTGCTTAATATCATGGGTTAGACGAGACTGAGTTTCCTTTGTGCTACAAATGTACGCTGTTAGCCTCCATGTTAGCAATTCCTCAATTGTCAATTCACAAAAATGCCTTGTGATTTGCCAAGTCTTGAAAAGACATTTATAAAAATGAGTGCGGGTAGATGAGAAAAATAACGCAACTATCAAAATAACTGAAATTCTTTTCTTAAATACAAATACTTTTTCAATTATAATAATTTAACATTTATAACATAAAACACCATTAATGGGATCGCCGTGTAACGTTTTGCCACCTTTTAGCACTAGATGGCATATGCACTTGCCAGAAAAAATGCAATTGCACCTGGTAAACTAAGATTGTGCACATGCGCACAACGAATTTTCAAATGACTGATCGTGGTTAGCGATGAGTGGTAACCAGCCATGGCTATGCGAAGATTTAAGACCACACGCTAGAAGTGAAAGTCAAGTCACACTTCCGGTTTGAAATCATTGCAAAAAAAAGTTTCACTTCAAAAACACTTTCATAATTTGTAATTTGTTCACTGTTGCGCTCAACTTGACTAATTAAGCCATGAAAAAGCTTATCAACTCCAATTGACCGTAAACTATACAAATTTTCATCAAAAATAACACTCACCCACGCACAAAGCGAAAACTAGTATTTCTTCATCGGAGCCAAATGTAAGATGGAAATTACTCCGTTAATTAGAGTGTCATTAGAGTTTATCTTCATTCAAGCTGAATCTATCAACTTGAACATTAATTACGTCAACCACATCCTCCCTCGTCGACTATAAACCTACGCATACGATTTATGAATCTTGCGTTATTGCCTGCAAGAGACACGTTGACAGGTCATGAGACAGCGTACCCTCTGCTAAGTTCCAACAGCTACGCACAATTTGCTAAACGTTATCATCACAACTTAAGCAGTTCTATATGCTAAGTAAAAGCAAATGTCAACCTGCAAACTAAGCTTCTTGTTCCTGCTCTTTTTAGCGTTTCATCGACAAAATGGACACCAAAAACAGCCATAAACCACCTTCAAAAACTGCAAAAACACAAACCACAACTGGAGTGCCTTTCCAACTGTTATATGCAACCTGCTTTTAGTTTTTATAAACAAATCCAAAATGGCTGCCAAAAACACCAACCCTTCTCCAAACCAACATCTGTTAAAGATTTGTCGGGTTTCTGGTACCACATCCGGCCACTTTGATGCAGGCCGTAGAGTATAAACAGAACCTTTTCCTATTTTTGCAGGTGTCAAGTTTTTGCAATAGTTGAATACTAAAACGCAGTTTGCAATAAAAAATAAATTGGTAAAAAGAGGAAAAGTTGGTCATGCACGAATGATCATTAAGAACCGTTTGAGTAGAATCAAAGGCGCCGGCATCAAAGCTACGCGTCAGACCTGCATCTGACAACAACGTACTGAACGTATTAATCTTTTTCAAGTTCCTAATCAGTAGAGACATTCAAATCTCGCATACATTATACAAATGGTTTGTGATCAAATTCAATAATACTCATAACCAATTTTGAATTTTCAACATACCGCTATTACAATCTGTGCCCGACATCTTCATACCAAACTCAAACACAAAAGTCTAAAAATGTTTATTGCACACAAGTGAATGGCATCATATTACCAATTATCTATACACTAAAGCCAATTCTGTCCACGTGTCTGTCACTGGGAAGACTTGGCTGCAATGCATCAACAATGCAAATCAACCCTTTAACTAACACTAGATGGTGAAAATTCAATAAAAGAACTGAAATATCGCGCTCAGTACAAAACAAAATAAAATTGTACTACACTAAAATCGGCTTTTGTTCTAAAACTTTGATCTGGCTTAGAATATAATCCAACTTTGATTACACTTTGATCTTCTCCTAATCTCATTGTTGATCATTGACCACCATCTGGAATTCAATTACCTCAACAATTGAAAATCAGTACAAACCGCCACACACTAATTCCAATAGCTACAAGTTTCTGACCAGAAATAAAGTTTGCCAATAAGATTAGGAATTAACCCAACAAAAGCTTCAACCTAAGAGATTAATGTCTAAGAGTTGCGATTTTATGTTGCCACAACTTTCTTATTTGCTCCAAGTTCAACAGAAGATCATTGAATTCAGCAATGAAAGGTCAATGCAATTAACATTCAAACAATTAACCCTTAACTTTAAATAAATTCTGCCACTATTCAGTTTGAGTTAATTTATGACTCACTGATGAGCAAACCCCCCCCCCCCATTAGTTTGAAATTAAGTCACATCTGATTCAGCACTGTCACTTGCAAATGGTTGACTATGAGTTGTTGGCTTTTTTTCAAAAATAGGAGCAAGGGTTTCCCCACCACTCATCTAATATTGCACAATGCAAGCAAGCGATCGACAAATGTTTGAAAAACTGTATACCTTTTATTAGATCTCAATCGATATTAATAAAACCCAAGCGAATCATTTAGTGCATATTAAATGTCACAGAAAATTCTAGATGTGCATTGGTAAACAAATTAATCTAATTAAAATGTTTTTCACAAATGATAACAAATATGTCTTCAATTTTCAATTCTTCATGTCATCTTCAGTGAATCTTTATACACCTGCAGACAAAACACTTAAATAAACATTAAAGCAGTTCTATCCTTCAGTTTCTATTGCTTTCTCTTCCAGGTGTTCTTTCACTGCAAAATAAACATCTTTCTTTACCATGTAAAATACATTTGCAACCTTTTCACTTGTACTCTATACTGTATGGCAAAAGAAGAGGTTAAGCATAAACCACCAATAGACGGCTAAAAGAAAGACCAAATACCAATCCTATAAAAGCTATTTAAATATTTGGTTTTTAAATGACAAATAAAATAAGCTTATATATTTGCACAATAACTGAACATTTTGCAAACATTTTGTGAACATTGGCAGGATCCAGATCTTCAAATTTTGTATAGAAACTATTTGTGGAATTTCTATAGTAAAAGATAATAACAAAGCAATATTGTTCTGTTATTTACAATGTTAAGTCACTTCAACCAAATATTTTCCACAACTAATGGAGCTTTTGTATGTATGGAAGTGATATATATATCCCATAAATGATGGCACCAACCCTCCAAATAATCCAGATAAAACCGGCTTTTCCTATGGCACTGTCAAAGGAATGACTAATCGCCACCCCATTTCTTAAATATTTGTCAAATCAAAGGCAAGTGCTGAAATATTGAGGGATTTTCATCTTCTCCTGCCTAACTGCAAAAGTACTCAGTTAATTAAAAGTGATGGCCAATTGCCACTGTGTGTGTCAGGAGTAGGCTGTGGGGTGTAATTAGATCTGAGGGCAGCTCTTTCACTGCCTACAACAGTTATTTAAGTTGATACTGATGACTAGGTTAGTCACCAGACCAGGAGAAGAAAAGAAAATGGAGGGATTAATTCTTGAAAACACAAATTGCTGACATGGGGTATCTGAGATAGCTATTCATTCATTCAGCTTGATTTACTGTATCCTGCTGGAGTGCTGATAAAGGGAGCACATTTATTGGTAAATGTGAAAATAAAAGAGGAAAATGGAAGCCCATTTATAGATTTTTACCAGATTGTGTCAGAGATTAGTGTATAGTGGAAAATGATGAATAACTCATTTCTTTACTTCACTTGTCTAACATCGGTAGAAAATGGACTTTGCCGCTTGCACGCCGGCTGAATAGGGAATGCCAATTCCAAGCCAATGCGGTGTTTTCCTATTTTTCAGTGTGTTGTGCTTGCTAATGAATTAGGCATTTCTTCCTCTAGATTTCATGCTTTTAGTTGCCAAATTCACAGTCAATTCAATTGTGTTTTCACTGCATTTGGATGCGATTTCCAATTGTCTTAGTCAGCACTTTACTTGCCACATGTACATGTGTTTTAGTTTAATCTCTTTAAACGTCTTGCTAATGGTTTAAAGTGGTCAAACTCAAAAGTCTAGAGTGCTCTTGGAGACCAGCACTTGTGGGATTGAGGCACAAATTGGAGAATTTACAATCTAACATGTCCAGAAGGCAGCACAGCAATTGTCAACTCACTTTTCTGTGGATCACATGAACCAAACATTCAATTTGAAAATTTTCTCAACTGCTTATTGCCCAAACCTGATCAACCGAATCGCTTGGGTTTATTCAATTGTCTTCATCCTAGCAACAAAAAACAACAAAGCAGTGTTGCATTCAAATATATTATACTGTATTACAATATATTGTAATGTATTTGGTCGTTTAATAGTTTCTTTTACCAAAAAAAAAAATTTGAATTTGAAAAAAAACCCTCTCTGAACATATTTTTCCATTTAGCAAAAAGAAAAAAAAATTCTTAAGACTCAATTTCAAACCCAAATTTCGTGGTCAATGACCCCATCTCATTATTCCCAACTCGATATTCCATTCCTTTCAAGCCAAGAACCTCCAAGATGAAGAGCAGAGCTAAAAAATGTATATAACGAGACGAATAACTCAATCAAGCCGCTACAAATTTAGAGAATTGAAAATCCATTAAGTAAACACAAATTTCTTTCAAACTCTCTCTTTCTCTCTCGCTCTCCCCAACCCTTTTGCTAACTTCTTTCATTACACTTCTCCTCCTCATTATCATCATTATTCTGGCCAGATTTCCCTCGCTTTCAGCCTCCTACTACGCAGTCTATTCACGAAGAATGAAATGAACTGAATCAATAATTCAGTGGGAGAACCTAGCAAACCTGATGAGCGCTTCTTTATCAAACAAAATTCATAATTCCTCGAGTCACATGAGAAAATAAAAGAAAATAAAATATAATAATTCAAAATATCAAACATTGAAAAACTGCACGCTGACGCTAATGCCACATCCATGACATCAGCCGGATGTCAACGACTCTATCGAGTCATCCGCATCCGAAGCGCAGAATGGAATGAGAAGCGAGAATAGACGCGGCACGAGACCGATCATGGTCTGCTGAACCCATGCATTATACCCGCTGAAACATGTGTTGACAATGCACTGGCCCCGAGTTTATTTCCAAACAAAACCGTCATAACACATTGCATTCGGGTTGAAAAGTCAAAACAAACCGCCGTCCAACATTTATTTTATTTCTTCCCCTCCGATTGAAGCCATCGATATGTTTCATCGCGTCTAAACAAACGCAATTTCCATTAGCCATCGATTTAACACCGCAATGCGAACAATCCATCAATCAAATTCTGTTGGCTTATTGGATTTGAAAAAATCTCATCAATAAAGAATTAACACAACACGGGAATTAGCACTACTTGTAAGCATGAGATGGCGTTATTCAATGTAATTCGTGCTAAACGATAGCGCAAGATGAAAATCATAGCACGAACCTCCAAAAGTGTGCAAGATACAGCTTGCTGGTGCAAAATTAAGCAAGATTCAGCAATATACAGCTTGCTGGTGCAAGATTTAGCAAGATTCAGCAATATACAGCAATATACAGCTTGCTGGTGCAAGATTTAGCCAGATACTGCTTGCTGGTGCAGGATTTAGCAAGATACAGCTTGCTGGTGCAAGAAACACCTTTTTATTTATTTATCGTAGTACAGTAGTGATGGTTGATGCACCTTGCCACGTGTGCAAGGGGATGAGTTACACAACGTAAGCAAAGAAATAAATAGAACAAGAAGCAATGTTATCAATAAAATTAAAACAACTCAGGATTTTATTCAATTCAAAATAAAGCAAATGATAATTCAACTTATAAATTCAATAATGTAACACTTGATGTCTCCAAATTAGTTCCGATAATCGATATTCTACTGTATTTGTATTTTTGCTGCACGACAAATTGTCAACAAGCAATCAGTGCATTTTCTGCAACTAAACGGTTTTCATGTGCAAGGTGACCTTAAAGTGAAACCAACAACCTAATCAAGACTAACCATCATTCCCTGTGTGGATTCACAAAAATTCTTGATGGTTAAGAGAGACTTCGCTTTGATATGCGCTGGGGGAGAGAAATTAGCATCACACTGACTTAATGAGTCGTGTTCGATTTCTCAATCCCCAACAATTCTTATACGCAGTTTTTTCCCTTCTTTTTTCTTCTTTGAATTGATGAAACTGCAGATTGAAATTCCATCTTCACAACTGACAATTTGAATAAAAATTAAATGAAGTTATTTCAGGGTTTCATTCATTCTTGTCTCGTGGCAAATGACTAAGACAAATTGATGTATCGGCAAGTGCGCTACTCGACCAATAACCGGAATCAGCACAAGACTTTGCCAAGACAATTACCTACCACATTACACCCATTCCACTTTGGCACAGCAAGAATTAATTATTGGTTTGGCTCTAATTTCATTATTTCAGCCTCTTTTGTTTTGTACAGAACTGCGAATCAGAAAATCACTGTAATGCACTTAAGGGCACATAGATATGCCTTGGACCTAAGTGTGGTAAGGTCGCCCATTGATTTTTTTCATTGTATCTGTACACTTCACTCTGTATATCGTTCCAAAGACAGAAATTCTATGATGCAAGCTGCAGCTAGCATGCGGCTGTGACCATAGAATTTCTGTTTTTGGTGCCGTGACCAGGATTAGAATCTGAATGATCAGACTGACAAGACTCACCAACAATATTTTAACAATTTGCTCTCAATGGAAAGATGCGACAATTTTTATGATCACAATTGTACAATACACGGTGCATTTTTTGATTTCCCGCTCATCAGTAGCATTTGTCCCAAGTGGGCGTGTCGAAAACACATGCTCGTAAATATGCACTGAGCAAACCCAGCGCTATAAGCCTCTTAGGACAGTTAAGCACTTCCTCTCTTTTGCGATTTCCCTCCAGTATTTCTATACAGATTGTTTACTGCATGCATACGGGCTAACCCTTCCTTGGCCTCGTGTTTGGTATGGTCTCTTGGCAATGTTGCATTTACACTAAAAATGCATTTCAAGCCCCAGGCCTCACAAAATATGGCGCCAGGCCTGACTGCAAGAAGTAAAATTTCTTGCAGTTGTAACGTAATGCACATGGGTTGATGTTCTATACCAGATGACTTTATTCTGAGTTTTACAGGTGCTACTTAAAAGAGATAATTCTATTTGTCTAAGCAAATGCCGGGGTCACATAGGAGGAGAATTAAAGAGTGACCACCAAATGTTAAGAAGGCTCGAATAGCATCACTGTAATACATTGCATGCAGTAGACAGTGTGCATCGTAAAGTTGCAATCCCAGGCGTAGTGATTAGAGTGCAAAGGAGAGCAGATACTCCCTGTGCACAAGCATAGAGCAGCACCGCAAAACTTGCAAAAAATTTGAAATTTACTGAATGTTTGGAAGAAAAGAAGACATTTTGTACAGTCTGTTAAAAAAACTATAAGGACAGCCACTTTTTTTTTTATAATTTAATTTTTAAGAGACAGTATATTTATTTTTTACACACATGTAAACAAAACAAAATTACACAACAAATTTCACAACAATGTAATAATTAGTTCAAAAGTTATGTGCATTTTTGTGAATTAGTCACAGTACTAAATAAATGGAAATTGGTTTAATTAATATTTGGTACAACTACCTTGGGCCTGAATTACATTAAATATTCTGTCTGGCAATGTTTTGACAAGTTTTTGGAGTTGGTCATCTTTAATTTCTTCCCAAGCATCCATCATTGCCATTTTCAGATCATTTGCATGCAGGAACTGTTTGTTTTTGCAATATACAATTTTGGTCATAATTCCCCATAGGTTTTTTGTAGGGTTTAGATCTGGACTCTTTAAAGGCCATCCAAAAACCTGAATCTTTTCATCACAAAACCATTTTTTTTGTTGATTTAGAGACATGAACTGGAATATTGTCTTGTTGAAATGTCCAGTTATCACCACCAATCAATGAACCAAAAGCAAATAAATTGCTTTTAAGAAACTCTTGGTACTTCACAGAACCCATTTTTCCTTCAATTACAACAATATCAGTTTTTCCATTGAATGCAAATGCACCCCACACCATAACTCCATTTTACTGCTAATTCTAACTTTTGAATTCTTGTGCAAAGCATGCCAGTAGTATCCATAACCATCTGGGCCATCTAGATTCCATTTCTTTTCATCAGAAAAAACAATTTGTTTCCACTCTTTTGTCTAGCGCATTACTGAATGGGCCCATTGCAATTGTTTTCCTTTCATCTTCAGTATTCTACTAGATATTGTGACCCTAGAGGCACAAGAAATATCTAATATGCTAAAATATATAAATGTCAAGATTGTCTGTACATTCCTTTCCCTAATCCCCTAATTGGGAGTCTCTCCTCTTTCTTGACCTATATTCCAGGAAGAGAGTGTCACCAAAGAGCTCAATGGTCATGTGAGTAATCTGGAGCAATCAAAGTGGCCCAGATTAATCCCTTAATCCATAGCACATGACATTCTCAATATAAGTTTTGGCAAAGCCAAAAATTATCACTTTTTACAGACATTCAAACCGAAAACATCGACAATCGCATCTGCATTCTCAACGATCAAGCCGCTGTATCAAGAATAAATTTTCTGAATTTCAAGCTCCTTATAATTATGTAACAGCTAAAACTGTGACTAATTCACAAAAATGCACATAACTTTTGAACTAATTGTGAAATTTGTTGTGTAACTTTGTTTTAACATTATTTGTGTGTGTGTAAAAAATCAATATCCTAATGTAAAAATAAACATTAAATTATAAAAAATTGGCTTTCCTTATAATTTTGTACATCTTAAATAAAATTGAGGCATGTGAATCTTGTTTCCTTCCAAATATAAGCTGTTGCATTCAGCCAATAAGTTAGTCCACCCAACCTTTTAAATTGAATAAACTTTAGTAAAAGAACCACCTTGCAATTTCCTCCAAATTATATGCCACCAAGCAACCTTGGTTTCAATTGATCAAAGAAATGAATTTATTGCAAGTTCCCAACTTCCGCTCGGTTAATTCGGTCTCAACATGTGATGATAAGTCATGATTGTCTGCAATAAACAAATTGCAGTTAAGTTGTAATTTCCATTCATTTATTCCAATGTGCTGGCCTCAGTGGTTAAGTGGTTAGCAATACTTCGCTCAATGCCTGAGCACAGCAAGTTCAATTCCCCTAGAATTTGGAAACACTAATTTAAAAGCTAAACCATTCTTTAAAGAGTACATTCACAATGGACCTAGTTAAAAGTTTGTTCTTAACAACCACCAAATAGGCAAATTTAGAAGGAAAAAATTGCAAAGTTTCCTCCCTTCTTCCTTCATCTTTGGCAACACATCAGCCCATCCCTTTCATACATTTTTAATGATAATCACTCAACTTTTTTTTCAAAGTTTACCTCACTATGCTGAGAAAGGCAAACCCTAGAGACCAATTCCGTGCGCACTGGAATTATTGATAGCTTCTTTGTTCTGTTTGACTCTAAACTCTTTCTTGTACATGTAAAACCAAAATTTACTTAGCATATACAATTCTGCAAACCCAATCATCAGGTATGGAACATTCTAAGTTTTTATTTGTACTGTTTCTATCCGAATGAACATCAAAAATTGCAAAAACCAAACTCACAAGTAAAATATGTTTCTGGTTTTACCATTTATGGAGTTTCTATAAACAGAATGGACGTCAAAAACAGCCAACACCAATCACCATAAACCGCAAAAACAAAAACCACAGCTGGAGCGGTTTTTGAAGTGGTTTATGTCGGGTTTTGGTTTTTTCTACAACCAAATTAAAAATGGCTACCACAAAAGTTAGATCCACCAAGAATCACTTCATCGACAATCATTTCTTTGACAATCCGAAGAAATGGTTCATTTCATCAACACGTGCTCCTCCAAATTGCATAAAAACAGAAACTTTAAATGCACCTATTGTCTAGTTTTTGATAAAATAAATACAAAAAAAACAAACTTTTGACTTTCTAGGCAATAAAATTAAGTAGTTTAAAAAGAAAAGAAAAAAAAATAGATTTCATATAATATTGAAATCCTCCATGATATCAGGCATGCAATTTTCAGTCCCAAGGCATTTCCAACTTTAGGGCAAGTTAAGCTACTCTGCATTACTTGGAAAAAGCTCTTCGGCTTCCATGCGCTATATGACACATAATGCCATCTGCAAACACCAGGCAGCGTACAAGTTGCTGTGTGCACATTTTGATTGAGCATGCTCAGTTGTGTTATAAATAAAATCTACTTAGAATTCCTAAAGTTGCTAGATGCATACACAAACCAAATTCTTTAATTGGCACCCGCTTCGATCTAGCGTGATTGCCTCCATTTTGTTTTGCGTTTGACCTTTTCCCTTTTACTTCATTTTCTGCTTTTGCATTTTTCCTCTTTTGTGTTTTCGCAGTAACGCGCAAACTTGGTGTAACTGACACCACGTGACGAATCCAAAAGTGAAAAATTGTCAAAACTGCGCAATTACAAAGTGAGCAGATACAACCCACCTGCAATTTACTCATTAATTAGACAATTTACAGTGTGTGACACGGCGTGTGTGAAGGAATGCACATCAGGATCTTTTAGTGCCAGTGAAACCATTGAAAGCCAGACACGTAAAAGAATGCGGTAATCACGCATTCTAGGCCAGAAATTTCAGCATCGCGAAATACGTTACATTTCAAATTTCAAACTTTAACTCGCGTGCCGTGGAAATGGAAACAAAGCATTTATGATTGCTAATTTAGTATATTATTCTCTTTTTTTTACTGCTTTGGATAAAATGAGAGAAATTTAATCACTTCAGTTGATTTTGATGGTGCAGTTTCATTTAGTTGCTCGCTGAGCATTGAAAGAAAGAAAACATGAGAGCATTAAAGTTGAATAGCATGTCGAATAAACATATCACAATTACCGTATTATCACAAAAAACAAAAAAACAACAACAACAAACTACTGGTTTTAATGTGTTGAAAAACAATGATGGCAATGAAACATTTAATCAATACCGCGGTATGTTAGATCAAATTCCACTCTTCTGCTTTGGAGAACTTTCCACATGAAATTCTTCGGGCAAACTATCCCACAAGCTGCAAAAATATATTTTTCAATGTACTTTTAGATTTGCCTAAATCAGACATTCCAAAATATAACACTTTTTGTGGAATCAATTGTATCTATTAAATGTATTTTGACAATACATTCATATTTGGCAAATAATAATATTGTGGAATGCATTTGATGATGCATTTTACAAAATATATTATCATTTGCAAGTAGAAATGTAGAACAAAATGTATTATCGTCTTGAGTATTGGTAATATTGGTAACATAATGCGCGCAGGAGTTGATGCACATGCAGGTCCTTGAGATTCCTAGGTTGTATGACTTCAGACAAGAGCGTTGGTCTGTACGAAAACTCCATGGTCATAGCACAACTAAATTTGACCAAAATCTATTACACCGCAAAACGATTCAGAATTTTTCTCACTTGGATTTCTGATCATTATACACCACGCTAACTACAGTCTGTTTACAAAAACTAATAGCAAACTTCTATTGGTTATTGACCTATTTACTGCTTAGCTTCTATTGGTAAAATTTCAGTGTGCAAAAATTCTACAATACATCTAACCGTCTTATCTTGTGAATTACCTAGGTCAGACTAGAAAGCCTTTAAATTTTTTTTCGACAATTAATGAAGAATAGAACAAAAGCACACATTTGCATAAACTCACCTTATGCAAATTGTATGACTGTAAATTTCATTTCTGTAAATGAACCTTAAAACGACTTAAAGGAGTTTATTCATTATACCTAGACCAATAAAATCTTACAATCTTAAATGGCAATAAAATTAGTCTTTGTATTACATAATACTCAATGCTTTGTCAAAAATGGCGACTAATTGAACAGCTCATTACAAAATCTGGCACATACAAACGTTACATTAAATTTGAATTGTATTATTTACACATAGCCATTGCCCGTTGTAAAGTACAAGCGGTACAAGAACCGATAACAGGTAAAATGACAAAAATATTCCAGTTGGCAACAAACAGAAGATGTTCTTGCCATAGAAACAGTACAAGAATGAGAAGCAACCGGAAGTACTGACAGACTGATCTATTTGGCCTCTTGCATTTGTATCTGGTCCAAAAAGTTGTCTAGCCTATATACAGTAGTTGCTCGCTCACTGCAGTCTGCGTTCTAATTTCTTTCTACCAATCAATTAGTTTGACATAAAAGCAATAATTGGACAATCACACCAGAAGAAAGTTACAAGTTTCCCATTGGTATATGAACAACAAAGATCACAAGAAAACTAATATCTGCTACAAGAATCTTAATAGTGATGTCAAAGTCACAGGCTAAAGAGTTACTTGTGTTTCCCCAAGACGACTTCGTGTCACATATACTAGAAAAGTAATGGCGGCAATAACTTTTAGTGTCAACTGTCAACCCCTAGTTCATGCCAAGAGTTATCACTTGTCTAATCTGGAGATTATTCCGCATGGCAAACGTGTGCACAATTCAAGTAGTTTCGATTCTTTCCGAGCATACATTTTTAATGCTGTTACATTTACAGTTAAAGTGAGTACCTCTATAAACACATTTTATAGATCGTAGTCAGCAATTCCGAACACTTTGCTGCATTTCTCAAACAACTAGAATTTCAAACGACAACTTCAATTTATGACGAAATAAAATAAAATAAAAGACTAGTTGCCTCTCGCAGCGCTCTGACAACATTTCAGCACTTGTCGGCCATTGTGGGTTGAAAACAATACAGTAGGTGCATTCAAAAAGTTCTGTTTTAAGTGTTTTAGGTGTTTGTGTATGTGTTTTTGTATCTTTTAACATTGCAAAGCAAAAACACAAACACATTCAAAACGTGTCTGTCCTGTCATTTGCAGAAATGAACGTGAATTTCAACTTAACCCCGCTGTTGCATTTCCAGGCCAAACATGCGAGCTATTCACCAATCGAATCACATCTGGCAATAGTCCTGAAGGCCGTGGGTTCAAGCTATTATTCGTCATTCCTCACTGTCTTGGAGAAAGCAAAGCAGAATAAATGAGTCCAGGCCAAGCGACTGCTGCTTGCAGCTTTTTTGCAAAGGCTTCTGGGGAAGGATAAGTCTCTCAGCTGAAGCATCAATGGGAATTTACCCAGTAGAGTTTACAAGAGAAAAATGATAAATAACATCCTTGACAGTGTCGCGTAGCTTGACGAGCCGGGGGAAACGAATGGATGTACAAACACAAATTCTTCAATAGATTCACAGAGAAAAATGTAAAGTCAAAAGAAATATGAAATTTCCAATCGAAATTTCCAATTTCAAATATTTCCTCCAAAAACAAAGTGCTGATTCTTTTCTACACATTTCAATAATGGAACTTTGATCAATTCATAAATATTTGCATTGTGAAATAATCTGATGATAACTAATGGGTGAAACAGACCACTATTTCTGAAATTAGCACACGGTATGTGCCAGGCACGTTCTACACTCTAGTTTTTTAATTAAGCATGCCAAAAGTACATTTTGGAATAAAAGCCTGTTTATTGTGATTGTCCAGCTTACCACAGAGTTCCCGTGGGGTCACACAACATTTAGGAAGCCCCGGACCTCGATGTCTATTTACAATCGCGGTCCCAAAAAATCGTCGCTTTAAAGCCATGCTCTCAATGGAAAGATGCGACAATTTTTATGACTGCAATTGTACCACGGCTCCAAAAGATTGAGACAACTTACAAAAAGCAAACAATATTTTTTTCCATATTTTATTTTGTAAAGAGCAAATCGATGACAAGTAAACAAACAGTAATAAACGAATGCTGTTTGCTGTTTGACCTTATTCACAGGCTTGAATGGGCATTAAATTCATTGAATTCATTGAACAGATGAAAACTGATATTTCAGATTAAATCAACACTTGTAAAGCGGAAACATTCAAACAACTGGAATCGAGTTCAGTGAATTTAGTAATCAATAGACAAATTTAAGCACCGATTGTTTGTGAAATGCTTTAGGAAAATAACTGTAATTGGACTACACTTTCTTTTTTTTTAGCTAATCAGAAGGAAAGCATTTGCAATGACGACATTTCTTCAATTGGTTACAATTTGCATATGTTGGCACAATTGTGCCTCGTTCATTCTTGGACTTGCAGGCAGGACCGGCCTTTGCGATTCTGGGGCCCAATTTGGAGCATTTTGGACAAATTTGGTTGCAATAAGTCAATGGGCACCTGGGCAAGGTAAACTGATGGACCCTTGGCAGAACCGAAGCTACCGTAGGCTTTTCGGCACATAGCAAGATACATATTCTCGTTTCTTACTAAATCTCTAACTTGACGTTGGAGTAAAATAATACATGTGCGATCATCTTTGGTATTTTCAGATGGTCCAATCAATAGGAAACTTTATATAACCTAATAAATGAAGTGTAGCTCAGTTATGTGGCGCTCACAATCGCTTTTAAGCCATGCTCTCAATGGAAATAGACAACAATTTTTTTACCACTATTGCAAGTAGCGCTATTCAGTTCAGACAGACACAAACCCAATCAGTTTTTGCCCAGACAAAAGAAAGTGGCTCTCACCTAGTGGATCCTCTTTGTACTGGACACATTTCTGGGCCTACACTGTACCTACGTTAATTCAATCCCACAATTCACCGGTCACGGCTTGTGAGAACTGTATATAAGCGTTTGCACTACTATTTATGTAAGTTCACAACTATTAAGTATGCATTTCTGTCTGAATAATTTACACTTCTTATCTTGCTAGCTTCCTGCTACTAAATACTTAATTTGTATCTCTATTCCTCTTCCTATCCCATACATGTCAACACTGCAGCAGATAAGTCCATCTAATACAAGGCCAGCTTTTTAATTAATTTTTAAGTCTCCATTGTCTGCTTTTTTATTTGCTTAAGCTGAATTTCCAGATAATATCACACACTGAATTGGCCTCGTTTTATACTAAATCCATACAAGCCTAAAAGAGTTTAAGCTGCATTAATTCCAAGTTATCTCAAATAAACTAGCGATTGTTCATCATGCAGGCATCATCACTATTATCCATTGTTTGTTTGTTTGTTTGTTTGTTAGTGAAACAAAAGGTGCAGTCAACACTACGAGGCTTTAGTGCTTTTTCCGCTTTCTACTTGACAAAAATGCAACGTTTTGACTCTATATTAGCGCCCAAATAGAAGTCATTTCCTGTCAAGATGGCTGTAAACTGAAGGCAGAAAAAGTAAATCGATTTCTATTTCTATTTCACCATAGATCGGTGAAATTGGCTTAGCCAATCTGAGCCGTGTGTTGACTAGTGAAGTGCCATACCAACCCCCAGTTGGAACTGTGCTAAGTACAAGAACACCAAAATTTTATTGGCGCAAGACTACAATGCCGCGACAAGTAAAGTACGTGCACAAAACCTTCCATCGGTTGGGCATATCACAAGCTCAAGGATACAAATAACTGATCATGTGATCCTTCTCAACCAATAAGCTCAACCGCAATTTTTGTTAGATTAAGAATCTTTAAATTGGGGTTTAAAATTCATTTTTAATAACATCAAAATCAGAGTTGAGTTGAAATGGTGTTTAATGACAAACAATACTATAAATTATCATTATTATTATTATATTATTAATAATTAACTATTTTTTTTTACTATACGATATGTGCTCATTGTTAATGAAAAAGTATTAAAAAGTCATGATAATAATTCAATTTTTGTGGGCTCTTGACACTTGAATTTTCAATGAGAAATCAAAACTCTTTAATGGCTCACACGATTTCAATAATCACTGTAAAATTCCACATGATATACACCCGAGCTTTGGCGACACAATAAATCATTCGAACCAAACCTGCATTTAACATTACTCTGTAGAACACCTTGATAAAACAACACCAGCTGAGTCTCTTTGACAGTACTGTGTAAAATAAACCCCTATGTGTGGCTTTCATGGATGACTGAATAAAAAAAAGATACAATTTTTTGATGCTTGTGAATCATTTTACTAGGGTGGTTCCAAAAAAATACAACGAAAATGCAATTGCTGAAAACATTACACTTATTAAGTGAAGTGACTCCAAAATCCAATACCCATAAACCACCTGGAAAAAAAA
>JAQIXU010001126.1:0-20334 GCA_034701245.1 Strigamia transsilvanica | reverse complement strand
ATAACAATTTTTGGCACGCTTTGTGAGCTCAAAATACCGGCACGGGCACATCGTGCCAACAAATCAGGCTGCGGCGAAGAGAGATGATTAAGAGAGTCATCGTGTGGCAAAAAATGGAATTAAGATTAAATGGCGCTAGATTCAAATCGATTCAAATTCAGTACATTTCTGTTTTCTGTAGAAATGTTTTATCTCTGAAAATAAAATGGACGTAAAACATGCTGTAAGATAAAATACCCTGGAAACCTTGAAATCGCTGTATAGACGATTATCTGTCATTTGCCCAATAAACACACTCTACCTGTAACAATCACTAAAGATAATCATTATAAAAAAAAAGCGCTGATTAATCATTATTTATTTGAAATCATAAAATTCCAGTCGATAGTAGAGATTGTCCATTTTTTAGGTACGTATAAGCGCATTTACCTATTTTAATGGAACAAAATAATTGGTTACATTTAGATGATTTAAGAAATAAGAAAAAGATAAACATGAGTGGAATGATTGACACACTACGGAGTTGCGCATCGCGACACAGCAGCTCCGATTCCAGTATTGATTTAGTGGAGTCTAACATTGAAGTAAGTTAATTTTTCATGTTTTTTTATTCTTTACATTTCATCTTATGTTATATTTTTTTTTTCAGGTAATTGACAATGGTCAAACGACAACCTTGACATTGGAGAGATGTAGAAAAATGATTTTATCCAGATATCACAAACTTCTCATTTTTGTAGATCAAACTTGATAATTTAAAAAAATAATAATAATAATAATAATTGATATTTAAAATTTTTTATTTAATTTTTATTCTTTACTTTAACTAGATTGCGTGGAAACCATTTGCACAAAACCGAATGATCTCACATCCACATATTTGGAAGTTTTTAAACGTACTTTACATCATATTTGTAATGCTCAATATAATTTATGCAAACGTGTACGAAACAGTATTTTGCGAAGGACAAGTCGCAACCTACACTCAAGCCACTCTACTAAAGGTAAACGATTTTTACAACACAATTAATTGTCACATTTTAAACGCTAATTAATTTCCAGACAACTACAACCACTGCCGAACCGACCAATTACAGCTGGGATCATTACCAACATGTCAATTACAACGATCCAGCAACTACAGCATCCGATGTTAATCAAGTTAAACCTCTCGTTGCGTTATGCCACGAAGTGACAATTTATGCCATACCTAACACACTCCATGTTTTAGCTTTTCTCATTGGTTTTTGGTATTTTCGTGTCAGGGAAAACGAGGAATTGGACGTCCTAATGGAAACGGTATAAAAATAACACACAAACCGATTATTACTAAACAAATAAAAACGTCTCGTTTGAATTTTAGATTTTTTTACAAGCTCATTACATGTTTGGAGCCCAGGAAAGACTTATACGAAATTCAATGCAAGTTTTTTTTTTGTTTTTTTTTTAAATTATTTCAATTAAATTAATTATTTTTTTTTATTTTATTCTAAGGTTGTTTTTGCTTGCTGCTGGTGTTTGGATTGTTTTGATATTATCAGTAAGTGGTCTGTCAATAGCCGCCTATGGACCTCCTAAACTTATCCTTCAAAAGTTCAACATTTCGCATTCGTGGCTTATTTTATCGTTAGCTGGCATCCAATTTTTAGGAAAAGTTTATTTTTCCTGCACCTACATCGCACTGATAGTTAATTACAGCATACAATGTGAATTCATTACTTGGGCCATCAAGTCCATTTGTTTACAACTACACGAAAGAAATCTGAATCTAAAAGATTTAATGCACGTAAGGTCATCCCCAAAACTGTTTCACAGCGCCATTCATTACACTCAGTTTGTGTTTTCTGTAGGAAATTCTAAGACTTAAGCAGCTTATAAGCAAATTCAATGGATCTTTAAGCAAGTTGGCTTCACTGTGCGTCGCGAATTTTGCCTTGAAAGTTATTATAGGTAAGTTCTAACTTTAGACAATTATTAATTTCGTTGAATGTTGCTTTTTTTAAAAAAAAGGTTTTAGCATATTAATCACAACTAATGAAGACACGGCTGTGGGATGGTTATATCGCATCATGTTTCCATTAGTTTGGGCTCCTGTAATGATGTTTCCATTAGTTCAGGTATTAATTTTCATCATAAATTCATTATATTAATATAATTGTGTGTACAGGCTGCTCGTGTGACTAAAATGGGTGAAAAATTACGGCAAATTGCGTGCGAACTCAGAGTTTTTGGTTACAAGGACAGCGATTTATGCGATTTGGACTCTCTCATTTTGTTTGTCAGCAGTGTGAAACTTAGAGTAATTAAAGTGGCAATATTAAATGCTCGTAAAACTATTGATTAAATATTTTTTTTGCAGGCTAAATTATTCAGTATGCCAATCAAACCTTCATATTTAATTAGCACTTTCGCCGTTACATGTTTCATACTACTATTATTATTCCAAACTAATGTCATACACACAACATTGTAAATTTACATAAAATATATTTATTGGTGTAAAGAATTTTAATTAAAAAATTATATTGTGGAAAACAAACAAAAAGATGACTTTAATTTTAGACGTTTCAGTGATCTAATTCTCCTACAACAAAAATAATAACGACACAAACAGCAAATCCTAGTGTGATAACCCCACCATTTACAGGAACATGAAACAATTTAACCTAAACAAAAATAACTAAATTTCACATCAAATCGTATAAACACGTAAATAAATCCATTACCTTCGTCTTAAGTGTTGAGGTATACAACAAAAACGAATCGAGCTCGTCTCTTCGCGCATGTTGATAACCGAATGGCCGACACCTAACATAAAGACCAATGTCTCTGATTCCATCATAAGCGCTTGATAATCGTGCAGCCTTAGAAAAAAAAAACATTCAACATATTGATATTAATAATTTTTTTATGTAAATATGTATTAACAACCTGTACAACCGGGAATACAAATGCACTCATCCAAATGACAATAGCAAAAACGACAGATTCACTTTCCACATTCAAATGTTTAGGTTTCATCAAATATATAAATCCCAACACCGCCTGTATTGCTGAGTATAACGTTAATATGCCAATGGGGATTGACATTTCATCATTTAGATATCTAACAAACTTATTACATTCTTCAATATCCTAAAAAGAAAATAAATGAGTTTATTTAAAATCGATACAAATTGACGAATTACTTTGATCGCGTCTTGGAGATGCATCTGGTTTCTTATTCGCTCGCATAGGTTCTTCATGAGAGAGATTAAAAGCTCGCATTGGATACCGTAAGACCAGAACACTGCCATGAATGTAATATCGTGAAAAAGTGTGGTAGCTAACATTACAATCACGAGCATTTTTTCGCAAGCTTTCCTGCAATACCGAGTTGTTGAAATGTCAACGTTTTTATTTTTTATTTTAATAATTTTACGTGATTTTAAAAGTGTTTTCAAAACAAGGACATTGCTCTTCTCGTGTTAAATATAATTCTACATGTAGGCCTTGAGTGATGCAAGAAATTAGAACCCATAAAATGCATCCGATTAGAAATATCCTGAAAATTACGAATATTACTTGATAATTCTAATTTTGCGAGTGTTATCGTGTATACCAAATAATTCTGCATAGTTTTGGTTGAGTGGTGAAAAAATTAAGAGATTGGTGAGTTTGAATAAATGCCTAAAATTAATTATTTTTAAAATATGTATAATTTAAAAAATAAATTGGATTTTTACTTTTTCCATCAAAATGTGCAGCTGCTCATACTCGGAAAAACGGAATAAATATAATGTGTAAAGAAATGCACCCATTGGGAATGTACTTAAAAATATTATGTAAAAACCGATATAATTATTATCACAATTAGATTCATGTAAAGGCTTAAATAGAATTGAACTCCAAGTATTGGTTGATGTTGGCAAATGATCGTTTCCCTTCATTGTAAAAAAAATAATAATAATAATTTAATTCAATTTGTTTCAAACTTGCTTTTGTTGCTGATATTTACTCTATTCATGACATCCAAGCCATCTCTTCTGTAACAAAGTATCCCTTGCAATACAAATCCTGATATAGTGATTAAAATGACGAAGATTAGATAAACAACATTCATCACTTTTAAACTAAAATTATCTTCATCCAAAGTGGATATGGGTCGCCAACCCAACTAAAAACCAAAAAAAAGATTAAGTCTTATGTGTGTTTTTATTCACGTTTAATATACTTACAAATGTTAGGAAATAATGATAAGGCGTAAGTATCACTCTTGAGCAATATCCAAGAATGGCAGAAGTGGAATGAATATCCTCCACTGCTGCTTCACTTTCTGTATTTGAAACCTAGGTTAGGTGTATACACAATTTCACTCACAATGTGGTTAATAATTTTATAAATTTTAATGTCGCACGTCGGGAGAATCTGAACCATGGAAAGTTGATGGCATCGCCGATGAAGAGCTTGCATTTCCACCGGAGATAAAATTCGCTTGTGGAGGAGATTCCGCTAGCAGTTCTTGTTTATCCTGCAACCACATGATGAAAAATGTATAAAATAATACAAAGTTTACAATAAAAAGAGCAAAAGCTGTACCATTATATTCGAAATTAAATTCCGTCGCAGGAATATTGTACAGATTTTATTAATTAAACTTTGATCCCAGCATCAATAACATCCGAGTAAAATGATCTCAACTTTTCTTGGTCCCATACACAAGTGCAAAGAGCCTTGAATTTGAAAATTTATCTTATCATATGATTTTTATTTTAAATCTCCTGGTGTATATGCAAATATTTTCGACCCGGCTACATCATGAATATTTTTATACTCCTCTAAAACAATTATAATAATACCCGACATTAAACTCGATTGTTTGTTTTTCAGAATTGTTGCTATGAATAGTTTCCTCCACAGTTTTTAGGATCAAAGTTCAAAACACAATTGAATGTGATACACCACGACCAACGATAAAAATAAAATGGGTAGTAAAGCTTTTATTTCCCTATTGAAATCATCAACTATTTCATTACATCATTCTATTTAACATAACCAGATTGATCCGAACAAACTCAATGGAAGAAATTGAAATTCGAGCAGCAAGACCCGATGATTGTAAGAATATTTTGCTCTTAATTAAGGTAAACGTACTAATTAACATCGCGCCCATGACAAACTTAACCCCCTAACCCTAACGAGACGGTTCGTTTAAGGAATTAGCGGATTATGAAGGCTTTGGTGACCGGCCTAAAATCGACGAAAAGGGTAAGAAAGAAAAGCTCGCGGTACAAAACTACTTTATAAATCGCATTTATTTCACCTTTTAGTGTTAATTGAAGATGGGTTTGGCGACTCCCCTTTCTACCACAGTTTTGTCGCGGAATTGAATGAAAAAGCAACGGCGGAAAAAATAATCGTTGGGTTCTGTTTGTATTTTTACACTTATTCTACTTGGGAAGGTCGGGCTGTGTACATGGAAGATTTGTACGTTAAAAAAGAATATCGGAAACAAGGAATTGGTTTGAGATTATGGAGGACCTTAGCTCAGGTTGCATGTGAAAATGAAAAGAAAAATAAAACGGAATAAATGTTTAATGTTATTTAATAGGAAGCGGTTGCTAAGAATTGTAAACGGATGGATTTTGCGGTTTTAAATTGGAATCAACCGTCCATCCGCTTTTACGAGAAAATGGGCGCCATGAATCAAACTACAGAAGAAGGTTGGCATTTGTTCCGGTTAGGTGAAACGGCGCTTGCGCAGTTCGCGAACGAAATCCGGAAGGACGAAGATACCATTAAGAAATTAAAATAATAATAAAGTTATGAAATAACAAAATAACACGGCAATAAAATTTTATTAACAATTTAAAAAAAAAATGACTCGAGATAAATGTTGAGTTATTTTTTAAAAACACAAAAGCTCTAAAAATTACAATAAAATAAATAAATAAAACATTTTTTTAAAACGAAACAAACCGATATGACACTTTTGACTTATTTACATCGGCTCATCTTTCGACACCTATATACAAACCCTACTAAATTCATCAATGATAAACATGCATTTCTAAATAAATATATCTATTATACGTATACAAATACTATCTAAATAGGGATTATATTAATAAATGTTTAAATACTTCATTTAGCCTAAAACAAACAAATAAAAAATACCAAAGGTATTTACAAAATCAACACAAAACACGTGAAAAGAGTTATTTTTTGTTTGTACAATAAATAAATACACTCCATGTCCTGGAAGCACTATGTATGTACATGTTTGGACCACATTAGTCAAACAAAAACTACGAAAAACAAAACAAAAAATTAAAAATTCCAAATTTCTACGCGTGTTTTAAATAAAAAATCATAATTAAAGTGATACCATGATTCGAAAAAAGTTCTATAACAATATAATAATCTTAAAAATTGTTGCACAAATATTATGTCTGAAATTGTATCATATACACCTCGATATTCCCAATAATACTGTAACAAGAAATCGTTTTTTTCCCATCGTTCGTTGAAAAAACCTTTAAAAAAGCGCTCCAGCGGCCTATCATGGTCAATTCTGCGAAACGTATTCAAACTCGACGTGATCCAGAGAGTGGTGCCGTCATCCATTAGCATCTCCTTGCGAAGTGATACTAATGCTGCTTGTCACACTTGATTTACTGGTCGTAGGTTTCATCCCATTACTCGATTCTAAACGGATAAAACAAATAAACAAACAAACAAACAAAAAATAAAATAAAATAAAATCCACCTTGACTGCTAACAGATGGTGACGACTTTGAATTTCGCTTGGTAATACGCTCCAAGTAGCTACTCGGAGCCCATCCTTCCGTTGTTGTGCCAACCACTCGCACAAACCACCAACCGGCACAGCCCACTTTAAGCAATTCGACTATGTCGCCTTCGTGCAGCTCCACTTCGCCTTCGTCACTTATTAAATAATCGGCTAGAGCGACAAAACGACTCATCAACTGTAAATACGAAACGATAAAATTAGAAAATGCGGATAATTTGGAAGGGGAAATCAATTCCAGTGATTTACTGATTTATTTACATCAGAATTTTCTCCAAATGGGTCGATTACGTCATCATCTTCGGACGAGTAGTCACTTGACCATGCCTCTTCTTGTTCGTTGTCGTAAAACATTTCGGAACCGTGAACCGGTTCGCTGGCAGGTCTAGTTGACTGTTTGCGCGGAGTTTCGGGGAGCCCATTTCTGCCCTCGTTTTCCATTTCGCATTTAACATTTGAATCCCAGCTGGTAGTTTGTCGCAAAGGTCTGTGAACAGGAGGAGCCATCCTGACACCATTCACTGAATTAATTTTATGAATTTTTGCTGAATATTGTTTGATATTTTCTCCTAAAAAAGCAAAAATAATTAAATAAAATCCTCCAAGTTAATTTCATTTTCTCACCTTTGAGGTGTTCGAACTGTTCTAAAAGAACTCTCTTTATCTCGGTGACCCAGGTGCTCTTCACATCCATGTTAGGTGCTTGAATTATGTACACTTCAGATCTGCCTTGCAACCAAAGCTCGAATTTCTTCTGTTCGCCCTTCGATCCCCTCACGGTTTCCGTCAAACCAACTTCCGACATCTAATTGACATAAAAATCAAATTAATTAATTAATTCACTAATCAATCTATCACTCACTCACTTTAAGGCAAAGTTTAAAATTATATGTAACCCTGTCTAACTCTTTGCCACTCCTTTTACAAAAGAGAACCGCTTTCTCGTGCAGAAAAATGTGTCTCTGCATCGGTTTCAGCCTCAAATCGCGCAATCTATCGTTTTTGTGTTCAGTCCACACGCGAAACGAGCCCTGCATGAGAAGTTTTCCTAATTCCGTCAGATTGCCCTGAGAATAATTAAAATTTACATCCAATTTCGATTATTAAGCAATTTATTAATTATTTATTTACTGGGTATCCGGTTATAGCCACTTGGTGCATACTGTCGTTTACATATCTCAAAACCTTTAACATTGATGCCAAAGCTTCTTCGAGCTCGCGACATTCTCGCCCTTCGTTGCATTTAACTAAATCTTTGAGCAGCAATTGGTATTTCGTTATCCGCTGAACCGGCTTTAATAAATATGCACCCAAGGGAAGTCTGTGGTTGAGTTTCTTTTGACAGTCCTTGAAAAATACGTTGTCGTCGCCAACATCCCTTCTGAGAGCTTCGGATTGTGGTTTATTTAAACAATATTCGCTGTATAGTTTATGAAATATATCTTGCTACGGAGAAATAATTGTTTTATTTTTTTTTAAGAAATTAAATTATCTTAGGAATTTGGTTTATTTACTCTGTGGACAAAACAAAGTCCGATAAGCTCCGGCGTGCCGATACAATTTTCTAAATCTTTGAGAAATGTACTGGAAAAAAAATTGAATTAAGGAAAATTACGTTTTTTTTATCAATTTAATTCGTCGACATACTCGTTATGAAATTGGCATATTTCGTCAATATTTCCAAACAAAATATCAGCTTTGTCTTTGAGCAACTCGGGAATCAAATCTTGTATATCTGTATTTTGCATTTCATCCTTGTAACCCTAGAAATAGAAGGCTAAATAAATAACTTAAATTTAAATTTAAAAAATAAAAATATCCCTTTTCTCGTTAATTTACTCACATTGGAGATTGATCTCATTTCGGAGACGTAAATTCTTTCCGTTTCGAGCAATTCCGTTAAAATGTGCCTTAAAACACAACAAAATTTACCATAACACGGAATAAAGTCAAACTATCGACTCCAAAAACAAACTTATACCTTCTTTTAGCCTGCAAAGCTTCGAGATCTTTATTCAGCTCATTTTCCGGCGAACTTTCGCCTTGACTTAACGGCCTAACTTGCATCTATAATAAACAAAAACATTTAAAAAAAATGCAAATAAATGCAAATTTGCACCAAAATTAATCCGCAAAAATATCATGCAAACTAAAAACACAAATCATTACAAATCTAAAAGATAATTTTTATTCAACGATCACAAAATAAAAAATATTTTAAATCATGCGAACTGGTGCACATCTAACAAAATCACATGCACGAGACAAAACTAAAAATAAAATACAAATAAACTAAATGTATATAATAAATATCCATATAATTAAAACAGTCTTTTTCTCCCGTAGTATTTAATACACAACATTTAATGTCTCGAGTAAAATAAATTATAAAATGTCTCCCACTTTACGTTTAGCATTTAAAGCAGAAAAATTAACGTTTATTTAATCTAAACACCTTAGGCACAGTCCTGGCTTTTTTCAACACTTTTCTACCCCTCGCGGGGGACTCGGACCCGTTTTCTGTTGACGCCAGTTGTGTCGAATGCGGTGCGGTCAACGGTACCGCTGGTTCAGGCACCACAGGCTGCACCGGGCGAGGTGGACGTACCGCCATTTTTTTAAAACTACTTTTACGTTTATCGCACATCATTTGCACGTCTTCAATTCGCTGCAACACCTGAAAAATTTAAAAAAATATATAAAACAAAAATTCATTTAAGTTCAAATAAAATATATTATTCACTTGTTGAACAAGCGCTTTTGTTTCGGGTGTGATCATGTCTTCGAAGATTGTATGAAACTCTTTCGGATTGCTCAGCTTGAAATCCGCCGACCCGTGAAGAAATTCCTCCACCTCTGCTAAAGCGTTTTCAGCAAATTCGGGTGAAGAACATTTCTCTATCTGTTGACTAGCTAATAAATCGACACCCCGAGTGCACCATTTGTTCGCCTAATCCATTAATAATATATTAATCGAATTGAAAAAAATTCAAAAAAATTAAATTTAAACACTAAAAATACAAATAAAAAAAACCTTTTCAATTCTTTCTTGCAAATCGCGATATTTCTTCAACGTCTGAACTCGCAGCTCCACTTTATCCTTCAAATCCAGATGCATTCTTTTCAATTCCACACATTTGGGCTGAATAGAATCGACTGCATAATGTTCGTTCGCAATCAGCTGTAAGCCAACCTCATGCAACTGCGCCGTCTTATCCATATCGTCCTAAACAAAAATAAAAATTTAAATCAAAACCCAAAAAAACATTTTTTATTGATTTTTATTTGACTACCTCGCAATTAATCTTAAAGTCGGTAATTTCGACCATAAGTTCGTCCACCCTGCTCACTGAATCGCCAACTTCCGTCATCTCCGAGAGAATCTTGAGATCAACGTCCAGGTTGATTTGCAGCTCACGAAAATCCTGTTCGAACTGACGAAGATTCAAACACTGCTGCAACTTGAGTCGATGCTTGGCCCAAAAATCGTCGAATCCCCGCTCAGTCTCTTCCAGCTGAATCAGCAACCTGCCAATATCCCAATGACAACTGAAACATCAAACAGTGATACAATTTTCCTCTTTTTTCAATCTCCCTTATGAATATTAACAAATTAATCGATAAATTACTTAAGTCTACCCCACACAAACTCGCTAAAACTAAAAAAAAAAATCGAAATTCTTCTACAATTAATTATCACTAATTAATTAATGTATTAGTTAGTTAGTGCGTCGTAATTCAGCCTTACCGTTCCACGGTGGTTACATTAATCAACTTATTCTCGGGATAATAATCGATAGAACGAGTTTGGTCGGAGCACGGTCTCCGTAGACATCCTAGAATCGTTTCGCCGTGCCTATTTGCGTCTTTCAACTCTCTTTTCAAATCGTTAAATTCCATTTCTTGATTGCACAAAAGTTTCTCGGTCGGCGCGGCCTCGTTAGGGAGTTCTGTTTCCTGTAACCGCTGAATAAAAAGCCGCAACGATTGCGAAATGTCTTGCATGTTGGCGAAAAATTTTTCCACGGCCTTAAAAAGTTTGGAGAAATTCCGTTTTATCGCTCGTAAAGACAATCAATTTTTCGCTTTTTATACTATTCTCTGCTCAATCCATTCTTCGTGGTTATACGGTATGCACCCGTCCAAATCCCTGGTTAGCTGATTCTTATCCAAATGCTCGTGCAATTCCTCGATGCAATTGCAGATGACCACTTTGAATTTAAATTCCTCCTTGAATAATTTACTGCTCACTTCGGAAATGGCCTTTTGGAATATCCCAGTGGGCCGCAACACGAACACGACTTGAATGAGACCCGGAAAAAAACCCTAAATTTAACAACAGCAAAAAAATAAAAATAATTAATTTCTTTTATAATTAATTTAATTTAATTTTAATTGTTTTAACTGAGATCTTGAGAAGAACCGCTTTAACCGAATTCCATTTATCACTTCTTCGATCAACGACTAAAACAAAACCTAAATCAGCATCTTGTAACCTAAAAAATAATTTAAAAATTAAAAATTAAAATGATAAAAATAAAAAATAAAAAACACTTACGATGGCACACTGGTTAAATAAATAATAAGTTTTCTGTAATCATCATCGCTCATGTTACAAAAAATCCCCGTATCGGTGAACTGAATGATGGGACATCCATTTCTCGCTTTTCCACCTGTTTACATTTAAATTCAAAATTCAAAACAATTTAATTAATTCCAGACAACTAACCTGTTATGATTGCGTATTGTGCTTGGAGTAACTCAGCAACATCTCTTACAGTAAGTGGACAAGCAGTCTCGTCCATTATATCATCTAAAAAAAAAAATAAAAAATAAAACAAAAATACATCGATTTTCCATTTATTCGTTTCTACAAATTATCATTTTAAGCCGTAATAAATTACAAATATCGAACGAAATTCGACGCTACCTGAATCCTTTAACAGCTAAGTAGAACCAGTAACTTATAAAATTCAAGTGAAAGATACATAAAGCCACCTGTGCTGATGTATGTGTCATGCCTCACTGGATAAAGCAGAAGGGAATATAAATAGAAATGGAGGAAACTGTTTTCGACTAACTGAATTTCCTGATTTTTCACACATCCCGGGGAACATGAAACTTTGGAATAACACAATTAATGACGATTAAAAATTGAGATTAATTGAGAAAAATATGTTTTTGTTTTATTGCGATTTTTTTTTTTAATTTTCGTTTTTATTAAACGATTAAATAAAATTATTTTTAGATGCCAATTTTTACACAGCAAGTGTGGGTGTCTTTCCACTTGCCATAATGCCAAATGCAAATACGAGTGACTCAGCAACGGGTTTATAATAAAATAAAATAAAACCGCAAAGTCCTTATTCAAATGTTGGCACAAAATACCAAATCCTTACGAGACAAATTCGAAATTTGAGTTTCCACTGGGAATTTTAAAAAAAAAATCTAATATTAAAAAAATGATGGAAAAGATAAATATGACGTAACAAATTATCAATTTATAACGATAAGCGGTGACTGGTATGACGAAATCGCTTATCACCGAGCTCGATTTTCATCGGAGAGAGAGTGAAATGGATTTGCGGTGTTCCCGAAAACTCACCCAATTCATCGTGCAAACATTTTTTGCGTACGCAGCACCTTCCAAACGAGCATCAAGATATCGAAAAGCAGTTCTTTATCCTCTTAAAGCCACCTGCCAAGGTTAAAGATGGGCCGGATCTCAACGATAGTGCGCAAGTGTCAGGTGCAACGAGGCGTATATAAATGAGGTCAAATCCATGTCACCTGCAATTTCTCTCACGGACTCGTATTTATCAAACCGAAAATCCTCGAAATTCTGTTCACCAAGTTAAATTACAACAAAAAATAATAAATAAATAAACAAACCCAAATCGATCAACCCAATTTTCCCCCGCCATGACATCTGTTGGCAGAAAAAGTAAACAACACAAACTAGCAACATTGCATCAAGAATGAATTCGTATCCAGAAATAAATACACGCAACCTTGAGCTATAAACGGTCTCTATTTTGCAGACCGATCCATCAAAAGTTCTTTGAACTATTCGCGACACTAATAAATTAATTATTCAAACATTTTTATGGAAAAAGAAGGAAAAAAGGGACCGGATAATGCAAACTTACGAGACAAGATAAAAAACGAGAAGATGGTTGTCAGTCCATCATCATCATCTTACCTCGAAACCTAAATCTTCTCTGACACAAGCACCTCACCGCCCCATCGTAGGGCACGACCCATCTAGGTGCGAACATGAGTGATTACATCCTGCCGTTACCCTTCCCTCCCAGGGGCGCGGGCCAACCACCACCGGGCCCCCACCAATCCATCCCAACACGCCGCATTGGCATTGAAGGCCGCGGCATAGCGACAGCAGCGCCCTATTAACAAAGCGGCAATTCGGAGAAATAATTTGGGTCAAAGTCCTTGTTGATGCCCAAGATGCTGGCATTTTGCCTACTGTTGTTGAAAAGTGAAAGGCAAAATAGAGACATAAAATTTTATCCTGTAAAGCCATGAGGAAAAAAATACACATAAAGAAAAGCAGAGGTGATTTTGATTTCAAATTTAAAAAAAAAAAAAAAAAAAAAAAAAAAAACCAAAAAAAAATTTAAAATTTTAAATTTTATTTTTCTTTACTTGTGGTTATGCATAAGTCTTCATTAGAATACCTTGGCCAACCCCTTTAAGAACATGTGTGCCCTTTACCAAGCACTGCTTCACCCACTGCAGTGGAATGTGATGCAGGAGGATCAATACAAGTATAGTAGTGCTTTGTAAATCTATTCAAAGAAGTGTTAAAGGCAAGCTGGATTTACATTTCCTGTTAAAGACACAATCCAGATACCCAATTTTCCTTTGTCCTTTTCTTAGAAATATTTCTGGGACATACAAAACGCACAAAAGGTTTCCAAAGATGCCATGATGTGACTAAAATTCACATTCATTGCACATTGTCAACACTTGTAGCTCAAACAAAAATAACTATTTTTAGAGTAACCACATCTTCAATTTCCCCTTTCCTTAGCACTCAACCGGAAGCCAGTTGTCTTGTACCAAGTCTTGTTTCCATGGTAACACGTGACAAATGATACTTGGCCAATATAGTACTGTTCATGCTACATTTCCCAATTCTGGGACAAACACAAAGTAAGAATGCATGTTTTCAGGCCTAAAACTGATAGTGGGAGTCAAACAGACTATTAATCTGTCTGACTCTGCCACAAATTGCACTTGGGACTTGAATGTTACCAGAATAATTGATTTCAACTGCATGAATTTCTTATCAGTAGCTACCTAATTCTAAAAGCAACTTCCCCATCAAACCAAATGTGAATTTCACTTCGATTAAACAAAATAAACAGGTTTATCGGTCATGTTTAAATGTTCCCTACACACGCAGATGCGGATTTCTGGTCTAAGGGCCCTAATTGAAAATCTTTCTTGAGCAAAAATGTTTGTTTTGGGATTAAGGAGCCTCAGCAGCCATAAAGGCCGTCCTCCTGTACACATTATGTCTTAAACCCTTTTTCGTCATCAGGCCTTTCGATCTATCCACCTTGGAGGCTCAGACCATCTCAGCCTTTGCATAATGCAGTGGTGTAGTGGCATTGTCTGACAAACAAGAGACTTGCAACTCGATTCTCAATCAAGCGTGTTAAGTATTGATGATTGCCAATTTAGTTTTGCATTGGAAATGAACAATTTCCTCGGATTTTCCAACGACTGGAAGAAGGTCAGAGCCGCCCAGAACGGATTCAGGCCCTGGTGAACATTCTCTTCTTCAACAAGGACAGAACCGGCTAGAAATCGTTACATGCAGTGCCACCCCGTGGGTAAGAGATGCCTTTGTTCAAAGGGAGATTTCAGCGGCCAAAGATTTACTATTGTCTTGAAATATCGTGAAATAGCATCCACCTAATCAAGCGCCTTTGTGCAGGGCACAACCAGCACACCCGCACGCGGCGGGCCTAGTTACATGGGATTTGTATTGATGTGCAGAAAAAACAAATGGCGTAGACCAGTGTTTCTCAAACTTTTGGAGCTGCGGAGCCCTCCAAAAGCATACGAATTTTCACGGAGCCCCTAATCATTGTGTGCGGAGCCCCTAATCCTATTTTTACATAGTTCTTTTATGTCTTTGAGATATCTTGCGGAGCCCTCCACAGAGCACAGTTTAAGAAACGCTGGCGTAGACCGTTTGCATGCATCTCACCTTGAAATCTAGTGAGACCACGACATCTTAGAAACCATCTTCACATATTTCATTTCTGGAGACCTAGATTACTAGGCTTAACTGATGGAAACAAACTTTTTTGACAGGCAAAATTCCCAGGAAGGTAAACCGAGAGCCGCGCCGACTTCTAACGGCCTTTTTAGCCCGCTAGCCTCACAATAAACTAAACAGAAACAGCTCCACAGCCCACAAGAAACATGCCCAGCCTGATTTGTATGCATAAGGCACAGCATTTTTACACTCCATTGAGTCAGATACAATCAGTATCTAGGTCTGGCACAAGACTGATACTAGGCCTATCATTGTTCCCACTATATACATCAAGCTTCCCAAATCCCTTTTGTCACCATTAAATCTATCAAGGATTCAAAGCAGTAAATAGCCATTAAGGAAAGTAGTTTGCTGATAAGATTTTCCCTTGAGCAAACCAAACCATATATAAATAAAATCAATTCTTCTTAATTAAAACATTAAGAAATTCCAGTACTTTTTCCCCTGCAACAACACAACATTTTCTATTCATCTTTTCACCTTTTATTTCACCCAGAAACCACCCCTATCTCTCCCCCCCATAAAAACAGTCTTTATCATTTGTATTTATGTTAACTATTCACGCAAACTGTCACGAAAGGAACCCCAGTGGGAAGCCTTCCTGCATGACATCCGGATTCATAATGAAGCCAACATTAAACTTTTTTCCCTTTTCTCCGTCTCGCCACAGACCTAGCACTAACGGTACACCACGAAAACACAAACGAAACTTTTCATTTCATTTCCATTCCATTACATCGAAATTAAAATCCGAATCCAAACGCAAACCGCACACACATGCGCAGTAAACGCATTCTTCGAAACAAATCACACGGTACTCACATTTAACGCCGCCCAACTTCAACCACAACCAATAGCACCTCCAAAAATTGTGCGGCGGTGGACCCGCGGTCCAGAGGGGCTTGGCGCCCTCGGGGCCCACGATGGGTATCCACACGTGGCTCATGGCACCAACATCCGCTTCACCACTGTCGCCACACGCATTCAAGTGCACGTCGGGAAACGTGGGTAGCATACAGGTGGACAACTACTGCTATATGCGGGGAGCAGCCGTCAATGACGTCACACGTCCCACACTGGACCGTAGTACGCCGTGTGACGCCATCGCAAAGAGCCGCAACCGCCATGACTGTTCCCGTTGCTCACCAACTCTCCACTGCCGTGATGGAGCGCACGGATCTACGCTCGTTCTCGTTCTCGTTCACGCATCCCCCCTCGCCACTCCCACCTCCGCATCCCGCGCTCGATCAATAGCAGTTATGGTATCAAGGCCCATGGTCATAGCTATGCGCAAACTTGTGCTTCCACTCTTATTTACCACACGATTAAGTCACTTTCTAATGTCATGTATCGATATATATATTTTTTAATGTTTACGGTCCATTTGGAACTGGCGTTGCAGATTTATGTCGTTCTGTGAGTGTTTCGGTCCTTCGGGAAAGCAAAATTACAGAAAAACCCAAGAATTTATGACCGTGTGTGTTTTTTATTATTACCAGTAATATTTTTTTTGGATTTTTGAAGATTAAACCCAGTCATTGGATTTGTATTTCACCGATGTTCTAGTTGTTTGCACAACAACGAAATTGTCACATTTTCGGCCACCTGCAAAAATATATTTGGACCAGACTGTGAATACTGAGTATTTGTATTGCTGCCTGGTTTCCACGGGCCCGGGCCCTTACTACAGTGTTGACAGTGGAGCTGAAATTCAATTTACTGCTCTTATGAGATATAGGAGCTTTCAGAGCGTCCAAGATAAATTGCTCAACCAATAACAACAATAATATTAAGTTATTTCTAATGCTGTCTTATTGCAGCTTTCAGCTTAGGTACATTGTATAGAATTTTTTAAAACTCTTGAAAACCTTCAGCTTGAAATTCTTCATCAATTTTTTTTATATTCCTATTAATTTAACAGTAATCACCAACACTTTTGAAGAAAAGAAACCAGCCTTCATTATTTCAAGGATATAGCTTTGCAGGCACATTTTAATGCTATCAATTCCCTTAAGACCACACACAGGCACAGGATCAGATCTAATTTAGCAACAATCAGAAGGCTTAATTGAATTTGGGTTTTGTCATGCAAAATTATGGATTGGGTGGATTAAAACCAACAACATTCAACTTTTAACCTGATTCTATCAGTCACACAATTCATTACACCATAAACAAAATAGTAAATACACTCAACCCTTGTTATACAGCCGCTCTTTATACGGCATTTCGCTATAACAGCCTTAGGAAAGTATGGCACTTTTCGAGTTCCGGTCCACAATGTTTCGTAGATACGGCCAAAAATCGGGAAATTCCATAACGAATCACTTCCCACTGTGACTGAAAACAGACTACATCGGCCGCCATTTTTCAAGTTAGATCGAGGCGAGCGGTTTAATTATGTTGTTTAAAGTGCTGTTTAGTCTAAATTACTTTATGAATGCACCTAGTGATTTTTACTGTACATAGTAACTGGTACATAAAATTAATTCGGGACTCGGGACACTTGGGTCTTTAAGTTGCAGTTGCATAAACAGCTCTGGAAGATTTGCAAATTGTATAGAAAGGAATCATATACCTAATTTCTTTCATTAAGGCCATTTGGCTTATTTTAAAAGCCAGAGAGTGTAATGGCATTTAACCCAGTGACAGAAACTGCTAATTGCATACTTTTCTCTGCAAAATTATAGCGCAGACTAAGACTGACATCAGCTTTATGAGACTAAGTGAACTGAATTACATATTAAAGGCGACCAAACACATTAAGAAAAAAATCTAAATCTGTACTTTTTCTTAGAATGAATACTAAAACCGTAAAACCCATTTGGTTTCCATTCAGCGCACCCCAAACTCAGAGGAATCCAAGACTGTTAAGAATGCACTTTTGGCGTTCTTACAGAGCCATCGATAGTATAGTGATTAGTATACCCGTCCTGCAGTTCAACTTCCCAGTCCTGGATTCCTCGGAATTCAGACTTGATTGCTTTTTTCAACCATATCTGAAGACTTATGGATATCGATCTCGGATGTTGATTAGCTCGTAATCTTTCTTGTTACAATTACAGAAGACGGTAGAACTCGGCCAAATAAGTTTGGCCAGCGAGCCTTCCTTTATCTTTCTGGCAATGGTAGGGTTAGAGATTGGGGTGAATGTTCTTGGGAATTTCAACTGCAGGATCAAGGAAGACTCAAACACTGAACAGATCATCCCCAAAAACAATAAAAGTGACCACTAAAACAGCAAGCAACAAACAATTCAACCAATAAAACCCAATCAGATACCAAGATCAAGCAAAATAAATAATCAAACCAGGAACTAAACTGATGGAACAGAACAGAAAAAAGTTTTCTTAAAGATATGCTCCTAATTTTACCTACTTTCGACCCTTCTTCCTCAGATCATCATCAGGTTTAGTGGCATAGCTATCGGGTGTGGGAAGTTGCGATTGACATGGGCCCACGAAAAATGAAAATAGCGACTATATATCTCACCAAGTACACTCAACCCTTGCTTTACGGCCTAGATAGGTTCCGGAAAAGTTGGCTGTAAAGCAAAATGCTGTATAACTAATCAGGGGCAATTTCCCGCCGTATCTACAAAACATTGTGGGCCGTAAATCGAAAAGTGCCATACTTTCCTAAGGCCGTTATAGTGAAATGCCGTATAAAGAGCGGCCGTATAACGAGGGTTGAGGGTACCAAAAATCCTAGCTACGGCTCTGCTGCTAAAGAGTCCATCAACCCAACTTGCACACGGGCAGTCGGGCACATTGACTTCTTGCTGCGCCACTGATCAGGTTATTGGTTGCAGTTAACCAAGTTGTTAATCAACAAACACTTGACATTTAATAACTCATAACAATTGATTAAGTTCCAAGTGAAATTCTCCATCTCATTTCTCATTCAAGCCCACATCAATTATAAAGCAATTTCTTTCCCTGTTATTATTTTTTCCGTTTTAGTTTTTTAACCCTCAAAAGGTGTGGTAAGTGAGGGGTAGCGAACAAGAGCGATATTGAAAATCAATAGCAATCCAGTGTCTACATCCGGGGTTTATGAGATTCCACCGTGTTCACAACACGAAACCAAAAAAATATCATGGAGGCCACTTGTTACTGACCATTGGCCAGTCGAGGCAATTGTGGGTTCACTTACTAATGGAGCAAAGAACATTGCGCAAGCACATTCAAACTTATTAGATTAAAATCACATTGGCCAGGTTTCAAGTGTGCCGTCTGCAGGCAGTTCAACAGACATTTCGTGCAAACGCTATTATAGCTTTCACTTTCAGCAAAATCCATTTTAGGTATATTATAACAAATTGAACCATCCATCAACACTGCAGAGCCCTAATCAAAAACGCTCATACAACATAACTAAAATGGCCAATAACAGTCGAAAGGCCTTTGGTAAACAACAAACCAAAATCAATCTTTATTAAATACCTAAAGGATATGCGTTCAAAATACACCTACCGTATTGACGCACACGCCACTAAACAGCAAGATAAACCAGACCTAAGTCGCGTATTTAGTGGCATGCCACTATAGGCGAGGCAAAAACTACAAAGACATGGGTGTTCATAAAACCGATTTGTTTGCAAAATTTAACATTTTTATGGCCTAGATAAGGTTCCGGAAAAGTTGGCTGTAAAGCAAAATGCTGTATAACGAATCAGGGGAATTTCCCGATTTTTGGCCGTATCTACGAAACATTGTGGGCCGTAACTCGAAAAGTGCCATACTTTCCTAAGCGAAATGCCGTTTAAAGAGCGACCGTATAACGAGGGTTAAGTGTACATATATGATACAAATAAATAACGCTTTCTATGTTTACGAGTATTACCGTATTTCTTCCATTTGTCAGCGGGCCTCCATTAGCCCGCGGACCTCGAATAACGCGCGGGGTAAAATTAAAAATTGCAAATAACGCGCAGTCCTCGTATAGCGCGCGGGACTAATGTCACGTTTCCGAAACGTATCGGGACCGTATCGGAAACGTATCGGGGGAACGTATTCATCTAATTAAGTCGAAATTCATGAAAAATTCATCAAATACAGTATAGTCGAAATTCATGAAAAACTCCTCAAATTAAGTCGAAATTCATGAAAAATTCCTCAAATTAAGTCGAAATTCATGAAAAATTCATCAAACTAAGTCGAAATTCATGAAAAACTCCTCAAATTAAGTCGAAATTCATGAAAAATTCCTCAAATTAAGTCGAAATTCATGA
>JAQIXU010001125.1:0-20345 GCA_034701245.1 Strigamia transsilvanica | reverse complement strand
CAATTTTAACAGTAAAAATTCAATTTTAACAGTAAAAATTCAATTTTAACAGTAAAAATTCAATTTTAACAGTAAAATTTCAGTTTTAACAGTAAAAATTCAACTTTAACAATAAAAATTCAATTTTAACAACAAAAATTGCAACTTTAACAACAAAAATCGCAATTTTAACAACAAAAATCGCAATTTTTTTCTAATGTAAAAAAAAAAAAAAAACCTAATTCGCTTAAACTCTGAGCAACTTTAGTAATTTCTTGCGGGCCGGCTTGCAATTGCCCATGAAGTCTCTTCGTGAGGTAAATAACTCGAACAATTTGCCGCAACAGGTCGCAAACGGTCTGAAGGCGCGCCAACATGGCCGTATGTGACGAAATTTTCTTATACGGCTCGAATAACTTCATTTTTAATCTAAAAACACCAAAAAAAAACTCCAAATTTCCAGATCTAATTTACAATTCCATTTTTTAAACCTTTCGACTGCGGAAAGCAAATTCTGGATCCTGACTTGCATCATCGACAAAACTCCCTCCAACGTTTCAATCCCAGTAGCCTGAGACAAGAGATCTTCGTAATGAGTGGAAACATGATTCAATAATTCCTTGTCCAATAGCGCAATGCCGGACGCCAATTTGGGCAAAAGTTCCGAAACTAAAGCGCCTTGTAACGACTGCGAAGCGAAATTCTTCACCTGGAATTCCGATTTTAGAAATTGACTAAAAACATCTGAAAAAAAATTAAATCGTATCACCAAAACATAGTCGGTATGCATATTTCACGTTTAATTTACCATCTTGCTCCAATTTTGCCAACGATGATGACGGTTCAACCATCGCCATGTTTGTTGACACTAAGCGGTCGCCATCTGCCGATGAAATAAGAAACTGTTTCTAGTTTACTTGTGGCGTGCGGTTACGATTGGTTGGTTCTCAAGTCGCATGGATATTGGATAGGGCATTCTGTGTTTATTTTGTTCGGATGTTCGGAACCAATGGGGCGGTGCTTTGACGCCATCTTTAAATTGTATCATCATCTGTTTGGTAGGCGTACTTATAAGCCGTCGTTTTGACCGGCTGAGATCGGTGTAAATCATCAATATGTCACATCAGACTGGAATTAAAGGTTGAAAACGTGTTTCCGAATGAATATATGCATTTAGAGTTAAATGTAACGTGCGAATTATGAAACTTTGCGAATAAATCGTGTTTTTGTTTCGATTTCAGCGAACGAAAAGCTACGGAATTTTTTCGGAACTTGCAGGGAAGGAAATATAAGACTCGTCAAAGTGGCCATCGAAGATGGTATTGAAAAAATATTTTTAAAAAAATGTATATTTTCATAAAATCTAATCGTTATTAACGTTTATTGCAGAGCAATTGATATTGAGCGACTATAAAGAGGCGGCGAGCACGTGGGAAGATGATATCCTTGAAAAAATGGGAAAAAATGCTTAAAAATGATTAAAAAGTGAAATATTTTATTTGGAATTAACGAAATTACATTATAACGAATTAATTCTTCCGTCGATCGAGTCGTCGCAACCATGTTACATACTCTACCGGTTAGATAACAAAAACGATACAGGATACGAATGGCTATTCATCAGTTGGTCCCCGGATGTTTCAACCGTAAATTTATTATCAGACGATTTATTAATTTAATTTGATTAATTTTTTTAAAAATTTTTAAGGTTCGGCAGAAAATGTTATACGCGTCCAGCAAAGCAACGTTGAAAATCGAGTTCGGCACGAGTCAAATCGCCGACGAACTTTTTGCATCAGTTCGAGTAAATTGAAAGAAAATTTTCGTTTTTGATTTTGTGTTGATTTTTTGGTGATTTTGTTTTTGTAGGAAGATATTACGCTCAGCGGGTACAGGAAACATAAACAAGTCGCGAGTGCACCGGGGCCAATGACGCTCGCCGAGGAGGAGCTCGAGTTGTTGAAAAAGAGCGAAGTCGGCGTCGAGATCGGGATCGATACGAAACATCAAACGATTCAAGGCGTCGTTTTTCCGATATCGGACGAGGTTATTAATAAATTGTTCGACTTGAAAGAGGATAAAATTAATTACATACAAATGGTAATCGAAATTGATTGGTTTGATTTCTTTTTTTGATTTTTAATTTTTTAATTTTCGAAGACCATCGATTTGGAAAAGGAGAAAATTAATTTGGAGAAAAGTGCGGGGGATATGGATGTGATGCACTTGCGACGGTTGATACCCAACGATCATGCTCGTTATCATTTGTTTAAGTATAAACACACGTACGAGGGTGATGTCGTTGTTAGCACCGGTACGGGAATCGAAGATTGTCATGAAATTAGCCATTATTGTTGTTTGTTTATTTATTTATTATTTTTTTTTAGTTTTTATTTATTCGACGCCTGGTTATAATTGCTCCGTGAAGGAGAGAATGTTGTACTCGAGTTGTAAGAGTGAATTCATCAATATAATTGAGAAACACGTAGAAATTGAAATAATACGAAAGGTTGGTGCATTTTGGATTGATTTTTCGCTCGGTTTTCTTTGTTTGGTGCAATTTTCTGGTTTTTAAGAATAAAATTCAGACGCATTGTGTACCTAAAGGGGAAAAAAAAGCATTTTTTTGTGCAAAAATGAAGCTTAGTCTAAAAATCTAAATTTTTAAGTTGGAAACTGAAGCACAGTCTAAAAATAAGCTTTGTTTGTGCACAAAAATGCATTTTAGGCATATCCACTGTTAAAAAATGCGTTTTATTAGGTTGAAACGGAACTATAACTTAAAAATACGCATTTTTCTATGCACAAGAATGCACTTTTGATGTGAAAAATGTATTTTAGGCATATCCACTGTTGAAAAAATCATTTTTCAAGTTGAAAACTGAACTACAGTTTAAAAATAAGCTTTGTTTATGCACAAAAATATATTTTAGGCATATCCACCATTAAAAAATGCATTTTTGGTGCATTTTTGGTGTTTAAGACTGTTTTCGCATACGTTAATGACTACAGCGAGTTATTTTCCAAACAGATTGAAATTGACGACGCTGAGGACCTAACGGAAGAGTTCCTTTTAGACGAAATCCACCCCAAACTAAACATACACAAACAAAAGTTTCCCAAGCCGAAAGGCCCGCCGAACAGGGGCGCACGGCGTATCACGAAACTACGGCCCGAACAGAACTCGCCGGAAGACGTCTAAACGAATCCTAGTTAACTATAATCGATAAACTTTTTGTTTGAGTTTACTTAGTTAAAGAGGCCGTACTTAAGCGATGAAAATGAATATGTGCATGTGCGTTTGATAATTAATTAGGTCGCGTGTGCGGTTGTTTTCTCTAGTAATTAACTGAGAATCATATTAGGATTAAGAGTAAGTGGGATGGGATTGTGGGCTTGAAATTGTAATTGAGTAAATGCTATTGTAATCTATGCCTTATCTGAAAATTTTGTTGATATTTTTTCACGAATTAAAAATACAATTTCCAATCAGGAATTGGTACTGTGTGTGCTGATATGTGCAAAAGTGGCTACTTTATGTCCAAAAATGGCTATTTTATGTGCAAAAATGGCTATTTTATGTCCAAAAATGGCTATTTTATGTCCAAAAATGGCTATTTTATGTCCAAAAATGGCTATTTTATGTGCAAAAATGGCTATTTAATGTCCAAAAATGGCTATTTTATGGACCAAAAAGTACAATATTGTGCAAAAGTTGCTATTTTTGAGAAAAAGTACATTTTTTACATGAAAAAATGCTAATTTAAATGGTTTTGATGCAAAAATTTGGCACTTTGAATAAACTAAACAAGCAAGTTAGAAATGAAGGCAAAACAACATTAAAAATGTCATTTAATTCTAGAAGTTTATATTAAGAAGCTTCCTAAGAAAAATAGAAATTAGCTACAAGAAATTTCATTTTAGCTTAAAATGCTGAAAATTTGAATAAAAATGGAAGTCCTAAGTTTGTATTACCAAAAACTAAACTAGTTTTAACCAGATTGTTTAAATTACTGTACAGTTAAGTCAAAAAAATTGATTGTTGTCATTGTTACAAGTGAAACAAAGAAGAAAATTCTATTTGAAATAGAACTTCTAAAAACCACCTGGGGAGCTTCTAGTCATCTGATTTGGAATCTAACAGAACTGTCATGGGCACTACTGAGGCATTTTCTCTCTGGATCCCTTGAAAGGATCTTTGATGTGTGAATACAATGTTTGGGTCATGGTTACAATGTTCATGTTCAACTAGGCTATGCTTCTTCTTCTTTCGCCGCTTCTTCTTCGGCTTTTCCTTCTCCGCCAGCTGAGGGACTAGCGCTGTTGTCTCGCTGCTATCTTCTATCTGGTTGGATTTGTTCTTCTTCCTTTTGGACTTCTTCTTGACTAATTTTGATAGTGCTTCTGCTTCTGCTTCTATCCTGGCAGCCTGGTTTTCTACTTCGGTGAATGTGAAACCGTGATTGGTATACCCGTTACTCCTACCTATTGGCGATTCTTCGGTCTCCAGATTGGGTTTTGGGTTTTGGGCAATGTCGTGTTTGTTTTCAGTCAATCCGGTTTCTTGTGGAAGGTTGCTGCTGGTCACCAGTTCCTGTTGAGTTATTGGGGTTAATAGCGGCGGACCGGTGGGTCCGGCATTGGCCACCACGGCGTTTAGGTCTATTCCTGTGGCCGATATTAGTTGGGTGACGGCGTAGCCTAGGTTCTTTTTCTTTTCGGCCCTGGGTGTTGCATCCGGATCTTCGCTTTCGCCTTTTGGTAGATTGTCTTTCTTGATTAGGTCCAAAAGATCAGCACCACCACAGTTGTATTTCTCTCGCTTGACTCTGATAGCAGTTCTTGTTCGCTGGAAAATAATACAAGTGTTTGATGTTTGATCATTTATTGCACAGCTAGAGACAAGTACACCCAACCCTCGCTTTACGGCCTAGATACGTTCCGGAAAAGTTGGCTGTAAAGCGAAAAGCCGTACAACGATTTTCCCGACTTTTTGGCCATATAACGAACATTGTGGGCCGCAAATCGAAAAAGTGCCATACTTCCCTAAGGCCGTTATAGCGAAATGTCGTATAAAGAGCGGCCGTATATCGAGGGTTGGGTGTCGTTTAAATGCGTTGCTTAAAGTGCTGTTTAGTCTAAATTACTTTCTGAATGTGCTTTCTGGGATATAAGCTACAGTTCATAAGTGCATTAATGGAATTGAATGAAAGATCGCTTACTTTCCAATTAAAAAGTGCCCGATTTCGTTGTTTGGCCTTCGTAATGTTTTTACTCTTGATAACCATTAACCCTTTAATTTGTTCTTCGGTCTCCGTAGCTGGTTTCAAATTGATAGCGTAGGTATCGAGGAATGTTCCAGCCGTCTTTTGGCTTAATGAACGCTCCAAAGTTAACACGATATTGGCCCACTAGGAAACAGTTAAGCAATTTACTCAATGTACCAAAAGTTGCAGATTTACAACTGCATTTACTTGTTTGACAAATTCCTTTTCAGACTTGTTGATCACTTGGATGTAAGTGTTGCCCATCATAGCAATGAGCATGTTAAGCAGTAGGATGGGGACCATGATCATAAATATAACAAAAACAATCCGTGTCATCGCAAGATATTGCGTCTTCTCGAAATTGCCGTACTGTAAATGTAAAGAATTGGTAGATCTGACATTTTTTTGTGGGCCTTACAGTTTGCACCTGCTATTTTGATGCCAAATTCAAACTATATCACCATTAGGTGCGTTCAATTCATGAAAGGAGAAGCGACTTTTCCTTTCCTTCCTTTCAAAAAAGTGACTTTCGAACTTTCAAAAGCAGGCAGAGCATGCGTGTCACTTTCTAAGGTTGACGTTCTTTAATAGTGCCGTAAAAAGTGTCACTTCCGCCTTCTAAGAATTGAATGTACCTAATATTTTGGTACCATGATGTGAATTAATTTTGTTTATGAGTTTATATTAGCATTTTTAGGTCTAAAAGCAACGACTGGAATTAGGTAATCATCTGCGCAGAATGGGATTCACGGTATGAATTTGGCACCAAGATACTGGGCACGAACTGTAGTTGCAGAATACCTCATATGCCCCTAAGGTCATGTGAAATAGAGCCATCCACGTTCCAATATAAGTTTCAAGTTCGTCTCCATGCTCCAGCTTCCCTGAGTGATCCTTGAAAAGGAAGAAGAATGCTTGCGTGGGAGATAAAATTGTGAATTAATATATAAGTTAAAGGTTGATTAGATTGTATACCTTGAGAGAATCCTAGTAAAATGATGAGATAGATTACACCAAATCTTACCATGTCACCAGCAATCATATTATAAATCATAGTGACAAAAGGTCCAGTCAGTCTGACTGCACTGTAATTCAAGTTAATTAATATTTTTACCAAGTTTTATGATTAAATTGTTTTAAATGGAAAATTAGTAGATCAAAAGAGAAGCCACTGATTCTCCTGCAGTTTGTTTTACAGAAGTAACCAATGTGAACGCTTGGACTCTGGGCCTGAGACCAATCCCAGAGACATTCTGGATTGGAGAGTCAACCCTAGAGCTTTCCTCCCAAAAAGCCTTTTCGGGGCTCATAGTCACTTTACCTCTTGGTATCGGTACGGACCAGTAATCTTAGATCTTTCCCCAAACTTTGTTAGCTAGCATTAGAAGTGCTTAAGCTGGACTTCTAACCGGTAGCGTAGCTAGCTGAACTAGGCGCCTTGGCGGATTAACTATTAGGCAGGGGTTGATCTAGGTTTTTTGGGGCCTAGGGCTTATTGAAGTCCAATGGGGCCCCATTTTTTGTTAGATTAAGAATACTATAAATTATCATTATTATTATACACCCAACCCTTGCTATATGGCCGCTCTTTATACGACATTTCGCTATAACGGCCTTATGGAACTATGGCACTTTTCGATTTACGGCCCACAATGTTCGTTATACAGCCAAAAAGTCGGGAAAAATCCCCTGTGTACATTTCCCTGACTTTTTGTACGGCTTTTCGCTTTACTGCCAACTTTTCCAGAACGTATCTAGACCGTAAAGCGAGGGTTGGGTGTATTATTAATTTTAACTATTTTTTACTATATGATAAGTGCTCGTTGTTAATGTAAAAGTATTAAAAATTTATGATAATAATTCAATTTTTATGGGCCCTTGACGCTTGAAGGCCCAGGGCTTAAGCCCTATTAGGTTAGGTGCCTTTTTCTGTGCTTGCTCCCCGTAGTTTTAGAATCTGGCTACGCTCCTGCTTCTAATCTAATGTGAAGCAAAGGTAATCCTTACCCTGCAAAAAATATGAGGAAGAACCAACCGCCAGGCAGTGCAAGAGATAGGAAAATATCTTCAAATAGTCGATTTTGAAATATTCGACATGGAATGCAAAAGAGAATTAGCAAATTTGCAAGTAGGAAGACCAATTTAGCTGGAGATTGGGTCTAAAGAAGAAATAACATCAGTTAGAAACTCTTGTTATTGAAGAAGCTTGTAAGTTCTTACCACAGTCTTCATATAGGCTCGAATCCCTTGTGCCCAAATCTCTTGGCCTTGTTGCAGAATAATGTAGTTGCTGCTATTGATTATGGAAGCAATTTCAGTACAGTAACGCACCTGGTGCAATGTAATAATGTAATAATTAAAAGCAGGTAAAACACGAATGAATCAGTTGGGCTTACTATAGATTTAGCATCTGTGTCAGTGGCTAAATGGCTTGGGTTTGCGCACTCGGGAGGTGCATCCCTGTCATCGCACTCCGATGGCTTTTCGTTTTCGTAGATGGAAGCGCAATCAAGTGGTCGTAGATAAACTGCTATACTCAGTATTATCAAATGTTGAAATAAGATGCCCAGGTGAATAAGAAAATGCCTCTAAAGAACAAAGAATTCTTGTTCAATTATTATACGATTTCGATTTCGTTTGACCCAGGCCGGATTTACAGCGCTGGATGCCAATAGATTCAATTGTGATTTCATACATTTTAAGGTTATGTTGGTGTGGTATGTTCAGAGCTAGATTAAGGCATTTAGGGGTCCTAAGCAGTAAAGATATTTTGGTATTCCTAATCCAGGTCTTAGGGCACAACGGTGCTTGATTGTGAGGGCGCCATTTTAGGTCAGTAGTACACTTTTATGCAATATGGGGGCACTGAAATACAACTTTGCATAAAGGTAGGCACCAGGTCCAAGAATTTCACCTCTAGCGCTGCAATACGAATGCCCCTGTCCGTTCCTATTAATCATTAACCTTGGGTTCCGAAAAACCAACAAAATAGAACCGAGGTCCTATTCCATTATTCCATGCTGGGCTATACGGGCATGTTTCAACGCCTGCTTGGAGCACTCTAATTTGTTCAAACTAAAGTCCCCGATTTACCCAAGACCAACATTGGACCAACATTGGACCAACATTGTCTGCAGTCTTTCCCAGCTGACCAAAACCCTTTTTACGAAGCGAAGTATTCTTTTGAGAAAGTGGTATTTACATGCTCATGCTTATCTTACGACTAATGACTGAAAGTTGATCCTAACTGAAGCAGATGGCAGTTCCAAATACTTTACCAATTAAGTCTTACCCTTGCATAAGTTTTCCATTTATCTTCGAGAAGACGTTGGACAACACCACCTTCTAACATGTCTAAATGTTGGTCTGAACTACCGCGCAGAATGATCATCAGGGCTGATTTCCAATCTAAAGTGTACCGAATGATGAGATTGTGAAAGCCATTGAAAGATGACTAAAAACCATGGCTCTTACTTGTTTGGCCGTTTGGTAAAATTGTGTCAACGGCATTCAAAGGGTATGCCGAACAGGTTATGTTGCTGTATCGCCAAAATTCCTGAAAATAAAAATTTCCAATTGCAAAGTTGTAGAGCACATTTTAATTAATGCAAAACACATTTCAATTTTATTACGTACCACTAACCAAAGTAAAAAAAAAATCACATAAACCCTAGTGTGTACAAGTTTGTTTCAGACTTATGGATTAGTTTTGACATTTTTGACAAGGAGTGACTAATGCACCTCTCAAAAAAATGGTCGATTGTTTGGGTCTGGCAGTTAACCACACCCCTATACTTGTTACGTGACTAATTACAAGGCGTTAAGTCACTTCTACAACTCAAGTTGTCGAATAGTTGCCATTTTGTTGTGAGTTGTAGAGAACTAAAACAATTGTGAACACAGCATTATTTTTGCTTGCACTGTGTTGTGTGAACACAAAATGTCAAGCTATCGTAATAGCTGGTGTGCCACTATTAGGTCAACATTGCTGTAGGTCAACAAGCACAAGGTCGATATGGGCTCTGTCTACCTACTTGATTCGATTGTTTTCCTGCGTGATTCGATGCTTATCCTACTTGATTCGGTGGGGTTTTCTTGCTTAATCCAGTGCTTTTCTTATCATGCACGTACGAGTTTGGTATGATTTGGGTAAATCGTACGCACATGATACGAAAATGAACCGGAAGTGATACGCACATGATATGAAATGCAAAAACACTGCATTTTATGCACATATTTTCAGAAAATCCACATTTATGCATTTATTCGGGCTCTACTGATAATCAATTAAAATCCAAAATCAAACCAAAGAATCCCAGTCTGCGCATACTTAAGTAAAAGGCAATTAGGGCTGTCAAAACCACCAGAAAGTGCTGCAATCACGATATTTACATTTTATAGCGATAAACCGGAGATATAAGACTAAATCTGGAGTCTCTGAGTGAAAACCAGAGAGGTGGCAGCCCAAAATGCAACAAATACTTGATTTTTAGAAATAGAAACAGGTGATGACTGTTCATTTGATGTGTAATAAATAATTGTAGGCTTTTGTGTTTTCGAGTGCAAAAAATGGGATTTAGTGTTTGACTCAAGATACCGGGTGTAGACAGTGCCGGGTTAAACCCTAGGCAGTTGAAATCTTGGGGTTCCCTCGAAAATTAAAAAAGCTTGATTGTAATTCTCTTTCAATATCAAATTCAAAGTCAAATGAATTATTTGACTGATTTGTCTGAAATGAATTATCACACATAGAAAGTGACTAAAATCTGCATTACCAGATGTTTCAAAGTACGCATGAAAATCTGACTTATCTGTATTTGTCCACTTGAAAAGCACACACCAAAATGCACATGCAATTAACACACACAGTTAACAAATTCCATTTCTTTATTTCTAGACCAGTTTCTTGCTGGAATTCTCTTCTCTTAGACGTAGATTGAACTGAAGGGGCATCCATTTTGAATGACTTATCCAAGTAACCAAATAAGTCATTTCGTAAGTCATGACTGGAGTGATTTATTAATAAGCCACTTATTGTGATTAACTTACCACTTATCTGTGACTATAAGACATTTCAGACAAATCAGTCAAATTACTAATGACTTTGTATGGATCTGATTGAAATGACTTACATGAATTATCAATAATCAGGATTATGATAAGTCAAATTTGGATTTTAACTTTAACTGCACCCATAGGTCGGTGCCTATTATGCCTACGAAGGTCTTAAAACGGCCCGACGAAAGAGGAATTATTGTGTACATCCTGATTCAGTGTGCGGCAAAAGTAAAAAGAAATGAAAATATTTACCACAGAACTTAGTTCTAACATTTCTTTAAAAATCTCATTTCTGCCCAATGTGCAAGCCAATGTCAAAGGCGTGAGCCCTGCAGAATTGACCATGCCGTTCTTTGCAGGTGTTTTCGGATGTCGTAACGCATAACCATACATCGACTAGAAAGATAAAACCACAATTGATTACATGTGAAACGGTTGAAATTTTTCAAATAATCCACTAAATTTTCTTTACAACTTAATTTTATTGCAATTCTAAAACAATTCTTGAATAAAATGTATATCAACTGACTTTCCAACTGACTTTCCAACTGACCCAGTTCTATATTGAAAAAGTAAAAATTTGCATGCTGGAAAATCATAAACTAAAACCAAAACAAAAAAAAATACAATAAAAGCATGTCAACTCTGCGCACACAAATGTCACCATAACAAAATGGATAAAAATGTGTAAATAAAACATTTTTGTCTCTACAAAATGGATTGGCTCGGTGCCAGCAAATGAAGAGTTAGTTGTCTATTCCCAGTTCACTCGGCACGCAAAACTAGTCAAGTGACCCGTTGCCATATACGCAATCAATTTTTATAGATTCTACCACTGCCCACATCAGGGAGGACAGCAAATAAAGAAATCATGTCCACTATTCCCTGTATTCAAACAGTCTGTGGCACGACTTTCTTGAGGACACTAGAAATGCTTGTAAGCATTGATATCCTTTGGAATAAATTCTTGACTTTGCCAGACAAAAGTCTTAACCACAATTCCTTTTCTGTAGGTCAAGCAAATCATTATTTGTAATGATTATTGCAGGAGCTGCAGTTGTGATAGGTGATATTTATGCTGTCATCTGACATGTATATGAAAGGAAACAACTGGACTGGATGAGTAATAGCTCAGCAGTGGAAGTGGAAACTAGTTTTATGCCAGTGAGATAAAATAATTTGTAAAAAAAGTGTTTTCAATGACTTATTAGCTTGTGACAAAGGAGCAAGCTCCACCATTGTATTAAACCATCAATATTTTTTACATTGGCATCAGACAATGCAGAAGGTTTGGCTTCTTGATATGAGATAATTAGTTTCTCTCAATCAATACACGAGATAATCAGCGACATGATTAAAAAAGAAAAAATCCAATTTCAATTTTGGTTTGAGCCAATCAAACATTGCAACGACATAAAAAGTGTCGTTAAATGTTATTTATGTCAACAAGAAAACAGTTCAATAAAAATGAACATTTTTTTAAAGAAAAATATCTAAACGAGGGAAGGAATATTGGATACTTTTAACGATTAATGCGCCGCGGCGCGGGTGCAGGGGTGAATGGCAGACGCCTAGCACTAGCATGATGCCCCTAACCTGTGGCACCCTTGTGTTTAGTACAAAATGAGTAATGGATAGCGATGGAGAGATCTATTCGATTTATGTAAACAATACTTACCAGTTTATCATTAATCACGAGCATGTGAAGCACCATGTTTCCGAACGAATCTTGCATATCTGGATGGGCTCCGTGGTCAAGTAAATAATTATAAATGGCTTCATTTTCAAAACAAGCTGCCCATGATAATGGATATTCACCAAAATATGCTAGGCCTATGAAAAAACAAGCAGATTTGAATTTCTATTAGCAAGTGTCTATTGGTTTTTTGTTTTTTTGGCAATAATTTATACCAGAAAGGGCCCCCTTTTTATCTCAAGTGTCCTGGGCCCCCCAAGCCTTTGATCCGGCCTTGTCCTAGCTCAGGGCCCAATAAGTTTAGATCCGCCAAGAGTTTTATCGCAGACAAAGGATTTATTGCTGCATTTAGGATAGTAATTATTATTCTAAACTGTACTTTATGAATTACAAAGATTGGCGATTTCCAGCAGGAAGTACACCTATCCAAGTACTAATCAAGCTCAATGCTGTCTAATTTATGTGTTCTAACCTAAAGTAGCAAGTAATGTTGGTGTTATGAAAAGTTAATATAGATTTTGTTGGTTGAATTGGCCTATATCGCTGGCATTGGTAAATGCTCTCACTGAATGCGGGGTCCCAACGCGGGTCTAAACTGGTCAAAACGACTGAATTTAACATCTAAAGTGATCAAACCAACCATATTCAACATGCAAATGACTAAAATAGCTGCCCAAATTGACCAAAAACACTAAAATGAATGTTTAAATTGATCAAAACGATTGAATTCAATATCTAAATTGTGGGAGAATCAGAGCATTTACAGTATGCCAATATTAGTAACTATTGTTGGTTTAATTGCTTCGATATTACATATGTTTGTCCAATATTTTTTTATATTGTATTTTAAATGTTGGAACCATAATCTGTGTAGGACAGATATTGGCACTGTGTTGGCTATATCGCCAATACTGTTTTATATTGAAATTAACTTAGCTCACATAATATACCTCATATTGTTCCAAGATTGTAGTTAATTTTGAACCATTATTGCAAAATGTTAACATTTTATCATTGGTCCAACATTGGACCAATATTACTTGGTGCTTGGATTAGTGTGAATGCCACTTACCGGAGTAATTTGTCTCCTTTTTCTTTTTTCTTTTTTGCTGATCCGTTGGTAAAAAGAAAAGGCCGTTGGCTTTTTCAAGTATATTGCTCCCGTAGTCCACTAAAAGTCGCGCCAGGGCATCATTTCCGTACGCAATGGCTAAATGCAATGCTGTCACACCTTCCAGATGACATTACAAGAAAACCTTCAGTGAGCATCACAGCCAGACAATACTTGTAATACTTTACCATAAAATTCAGGTCCTTCAGTTATATCGATCGCAAGACGAGGAAAGTGCTTGAGTAACAACTTTGCAATTCTGACGTGCGTTTTGGTATCGCAGATGAGAAGTACATGCAGAAGACTTTCGCCTAAAGCACCACGATACTCCAAACTCCAACAAGCTTCATGAGTAGTATCATTGTGGGAGTGGTTACAGTGAGAATTTTTGTCGGTCGAAGCGCCCGGATCTTCTATTGTAATGCGGACCTTGGAGCAAAGCAAAGTGTGGACAATTACTTCTAGTTCATGAGAAAGAAGGAAGGAAAAGGTGGTTGTCTTGTTACTACTCTCAGGGTCTGGATTTACTATAAATTGCTTGCCGGAACCGGCTATGTCAACAGTAATGGTGTGCTGTGTATCAGAGCTGGCGAAGAGCCAAGAAGTGCACTAGATTCCCTTTTTATGTAATAGATTAGATAAGGCAGTGATATGGGATCAAAGACATTTATGCTGCTCATATTGGTAATAATAATAGACCCAAGTGTGACTGGGTAAACATTGAAGATATGAAACCGATACAAGACTTGGGATGGTTGCTTTCGAACCGCTAGCTTTCGTTCTTGATTAATGAAAACATTGAAGACATTGTGTCAGTCGTTCCGATTAATCTACTTCGGGTTCCGAAAAACCAACAAAATAGAATAGCTATTGATTGATCCTGCGCGTTCAACTGTTTCAAAGGCCTGGCTCGGAAATTGAGCCGTGAAAGGAGTGTCCAGCTTAACGACTTTTTGTCGGATCCATCCTTGTATTTGCACCAAGAACCATGGAAACCACGCAGAAGCAACCTAGTTGCCGAAGACAGCACTGGAATTTTGAAAAGGCCACACTACGCCAGTATGGCCTACAAAGGGGTCTGAAGGAAACTGTTAAAAAAACAATACATGCTGACCTAAGGCTGTTATTAAAACCAGGAAAAATGACCAAAGAAGTGGATTGAGGAGGGATATTGGCTCCTACCGTTGGTGCTTTTGTGTTTAGCAGGAAAGGACCCTTACCAACCAGATCAGATACCGATTAATTCCTATTATATGGACCACTAGGAGCCGGATTAACTATTAGACACATTAGTTACCAGCCTATGGGCCCCGTGACTATAATGGTTCTCAAACTTTTTTCGCCGTGGCACCCTTGTCGGGCTACCCTTAAAACAGCGCAGATTTAACGCTCAATTGTCTTTAACGCGATGAATGAAACTGTTTGGATGAATTTTTCATTATTTCCTCTACGTTTATGGGAAGTTTAGTTAATTTTACCCTCAAACCACTTGACCCAGTTTGAGAACCGCCGGCACTGGCGTAGCGCTTACGGCTGTCGCGCCAGCTACCGCGCCAGTTACCGCACCACCGGGTAGGCTGCCCCTAACACACCTCACCGAAGAAGACAAACTTCGGGAAACTTACCTCTCCGTTCTGGTGATATTTCCATTTCTTGCGCTCGTGCTCACTCACAACCTTGCCAGCACCATCGTGATACATAAACAAGCGAAGTTGGTCCTGTATGATCTTCTCGACAGCTTTCCTTCCTCCAGTCGCGTAAGCATCGAGCAGTTCTCCTCCTTTGCGGTAGTTGGCCAACCGGTACAGAGGATAAACTTGTTCGGCACTCGGCTGACTAGCCACGCGGTCTAAAACTAGACCCGGGTGCTCCTGCCGGGCGGACGATGCCCCTTTACCAGCACAATTACCCATCGCCTCCACCGCGGTCACCGGGCTCCATTTTACGACACGCACTCACCCAATATCACTTCCTCGAGGCGGCCGAAAGCATGCGGGCGGCGGCGGTTGACTCGCGGGAGGATTTCATCGTTGTTGTCCGATTGGATTGTTGGGATTTTCGGTTCGTTTGGAGTGCGGCGCACGCCACACCAAACCCGCTTGTCTCACGGGTTTGTTTGCTGTTGTTGGTATCGCACACGTGTTCGTTGTCGTGGCGACGACACGTTCAATGTAATGCGCAGTCGCCAGTTTAGAGTGGAGGAATTGTCACGAATTTGTGTAACGATTTTTCTATTTTTTGTGCACAGAGATAGAAAATTAAAGTGCGGTTTGGTGGAGAATGTAATTTATAATAAATGGATTGGTGTTTTGGGAAAATGATGGGAAATTGGGAGGGAAATTGGTAATTTTTGTGTTGGTTTTATTTATTTAAAATTGTCTTTTGAGTGTGTGAATAGAAGCGTGAATTTATTTTAAAATAGGAAAATCAATTTTTTATTTTTTATTTTTTATTTATTTATTTATTTTTTTTATGTCTAAATTTATTTCTGTCGTTTATTAATTTTTTCAGCTGGGAATTTGTGAAAAAATATTTATTTTTGAGAAAAAATGTGAAATTTTAAGGTTTTTTTGAAAGTGGAATAATTTCCCATAGAAATAACATGGATGACATGAAAAAAATCGATAAAGTCATAAAACTGTGGAGAAAAAATTTAAATCACAAATTCTATTATTGATTATTAATTTTAAAATTTAAAACCTTCGATTTTTGTTATCAAACTTATGTAACTCGCTCTGCGCATGCGTGTCAAACAACCGGCGTCAAGTGCGAAAAGAAAATTGAAAACGAACACTATCACCTTTTCCTAAAATTCAAACGGAAACATTGACATATAACCTTTCCCCAATCGACCGGAAGTGACCTCCTAAACCGAGATTAGTTGGCTTGACCAACAGTTTCCACTTGTTCCCCAACCAAACCGCCATGCTCTTTTACTCGTGTCGCAATATCTTCGTCAGTTTCGTACTTTTTCAAGTAACACGTAAGTTTCACACATTTCCACAAATTTAAAATTCAAAAAAACAAAAAAAATACAAAAAAAATAATTTTGTTTTAAAGTTTCGGATTCGGATGACGACATTTGCGACGCCCCGGTCGCGGACACTTGTTTCAGTGACGTGCAAGACGACTTAAGGTTCATTTTTACGACCGACTTGCAAGGGAGGAACGAATCAGCGCTGGCGGATTTATGCGAGTAAAAAATTGAAAGAAGAAACAAAAATGGAAGAAAAACATTATTTCGATTGATATCTTTGATTTATTTGTTTTTGGTTCAGTGCTTGGAAGGATTCACTGCAATGCACACGCGATATTGTAGACACAACGTGTACAAACGACGAAGGAGTAGACAGATTTGATGTGTGGAATGCTGGTCTAACTCGAGGTGTCGATTTGTTATGCAACAACGAAATGATAAATTTGAAGGGTAAGGAAATTCAACAGTTTAATTTAGCAGTTATTTTATTACACTGTATTTTATTTATCTGGAAAACCGTGTGCGTGCATGTTGTCGGTTTTCTGAAACATTAATTACCCATAATGCAGTTTGCTTATCGGGAACAACAAAATGGCCGTCGATCTATCTCAATTCTCAACCCCTAAACATAACCAGATTTTGGAAATAAATAACCGGGACACCCATTAGCGATACAAAATTGCCCTTTAGTGGCTAGATGTTCCCCTTTCTACCGGAAGTGTTGTTTTGTCCACCAGGAAATCTGGACATTTGAATTTGAGTGAAATCTAGAGTGGGAAGTCGTGGCGCCATCTTGATCTTTCCAACACTGTGTCTGTTGTTCTTTCAATTTCTTCTTCAATTGTCTGCAGTTGTAGCATCGACTATTCACTGCTGGAATATGTCCAAATTCTTGTATTGTGTGGAAAACAAAACCGAATTAGTTTCCGTTGAGGATCTGCTCAGAACTTCGCTCTCTGGTGACGGATGCGAGTAAGTTTTCAAATTTTATTGACGGAAAAAGAAATAGATTTTAATCGGTTGGTATGTTGTCCAGTGTTATCAGATATGCATTCGATGACTGCCATTTAGAAGCCACGGACTTCCGGTGCCCGGTGTACGAAGTCGTACGCAGTACGGTGGAGAGTATCCTCATTGAACTCTTCAAGGAGGTCGACTGTGAAGAAAGCTTAAAACCAACTCCAATGATGATTAATTGCTCAAGTTTTAACACATTTCTGTTTTATTCTTTGATTGTATCCATCCTGCTTTCTCTAATAATAAACTGACGCGTCTTTTTTTAAATACGTTTCGTTATGGAAATTATGGGAATCGCGAAAAGGTGGACGACCGCGAGCCGCCATTTTTGTTTGCCAAAAAGTAAACAAAGAAAACATGAAACAAGTGAAATGAAAATGGATCGGAACAGTCATTTCGACTGTAAACTAAAAACACAATAAATAAAGTTTGATTTTATTGATATTCGCAGATTTATAGAGCCATAAAACGTAACACAACAACGAACAAAAGCCGGCGAAAGTTTGATTATGTTGACGGAAGGGGCGCGGGAATAAATCATGTGATTTCCATATCTCTGCCATAAATTGTAGATCGAAGACGTATAATTTACTTTTATGACACAGGTGCCTTCGTTATCTGCTCAATGACAAAATGCTATGAGAAGGAAAACCTGTTTATATCAACTCGAGGTCGCTTATCGAATATTTCCTAAGATTATTCAACCGTTTTGAATGATTTTTATCTTCGGTTTCAAGGTGAGTTTTACGCAAATGAAAGAAAAATCGACGAAAAATCAATTCATTTCGCCTAAAAATCTATTTTATCAGGTCAGGAAAGTGAAACTATGACTTCCCCAGCTATTCGACGCACCTGTATCGGATTTCTGGACTATTTGAAAACAAATGGAATCGGAAACGAGGACACGACGAAGGAAAAACTTCGCGATGTGTACAACCGCCAATACAAAACGTCCGTGAATTTCCGCCTTCCGTCGTTCAGTCAGGTTGAAAAAAAATAAAATTAAATAACGATTCAGTCGAACTAAATTAATTTTTACCCATCCAGATGCTATTCAACTTGAAAAGATGCGGTCTGGTGCGACTAAAAGACGGCGAATACATCCATTTCACCAGCAGGAACCGATTTTCCAATCGAAAAAACACAATAAACAAAGCGAACGACGCGAATAAAGAAACACCAGGAACGAGTACGGAAAAACAAGGAAGTTGCGCCGAAAATACGAAGCAGAAAAAAGCGGGCAATCAAAAGGGCGCCGGATCGCTGCAGTTGTCCGTCGACCAGCACGTTGCGCTGCGTAGCCAACACGTGATGAAATCATCAAAAAATCGAATTAATAATCGAATTAAAATTTTTTTTTTATTGATTATCGATTTAGTTGGTCACTCGTGATATTCCCTCGCCGCTGACCCAGGTGTCCACTGATGAAAACCCGTTTTGTTGTCCGTTGTGCGACGCCGCTTGCAACACGCGCGAGCAGTTGGAAATTCATCGCGCGGGATATCGACACAAATTCAATTGTTTGAAGTTCAAATTCGACTTGAAAAAGTGAAATTTTGTCGGTTTTTGGTGTTTTTATTTGTGATTTTTATTTATTTTTGGTTTTTTGTTGTTTTTTAGGAGTTTTTTGGTTAAGAATAAGGACGGAGTGAATGTGAGTGCGGTCAGTGTGACGAGTTACAGTCAGGAAGATGGACTGATTGAGTTGTCTATTCAGGAGGGGGAAGTTAAGCGGTTTAATTTTGAGGTTAGGAACGATGGCAAGGGACCGGTGGTGTTGCACTCTTGCGTCGTGCTCAAGCACCGGCCTGGGTTGACTCTGGATGATCATCAAGGGGTGTCGCTCGGCTTGAAGACGGTGCAGATCGCTGAGAGTAATTTGTTTGTTTTGATTTTTGGTTTTGATATTTCTCATAATTGTGCGTGCGTGTTTGGGGTTTAGGGCGTTGGTTTCGATGTTTAGGTAATTATGATGTAATTATGACGGATTATGCCATTTTTATCGTAATTATGGTGTAATTATGACGGATTATGCCATTTTTATTGTAATTATGGTGTAATTATGACGGATTATGCCATTATTATCGTAATTATGGTGTAATTATGACGGATTATGCATTTTTATCGTAATTATGGTGTAATTATGATGGATTATGTCGTAATCTTGTTAATTATGATGTAATTATTACGGATTTTGTCGTAATTTTATTAATTATGATGGATTTTGTCGTAATTTTTTTTAATTATGATGGGATTCTGTTATTTTTATGTCAATTATGACGGATTATGCCCTTTTTATGTCAATTATGACGGATTATGCCCTTTTTATGTTAATTATGACGGATTATGCCATTTTTATGTTAATTATGACGGATTATGCCATTTTTATGGTAATTATGGTGTAATTATGATGTAATTATGACGGATTTTGTCATTTTTGTTAATTATGATGTAATTATGGTGTAATTATGACGGATTTTGTCATTTTTGTTAATTATAATGTAATTATGACGGATTATGCTATTTGTCTGTTAATGATGATGTAATTATGACGAATTTTGTCACTTTTACGTAATTTGAAGTGAAATTTGAGCCCGAAAGTGCAGTTCGATATTGAGAAATGATCGTATGTTTTAATCATTTTTGTTTTTATTGATTTTAATTTTGCTATTTTAAGGTGAGAAATATGTTATTTTAGCCACATGTAATGGCCGGTCAGCTGGTTACGAAAGCATCCCGATTCTGTTCCAATTCAGTCGCGATGATTTTTTTCGAATATTGCGAACTGTAGTTATTATCACTGACACTGCGGTAACCAAATTACTTCTTCCAAAAGCGCCGTTTAAACCGCCACCTCGAGCAATCATTAATCCCACAGTACCGATATTTGAACCAGGACTACCTTTGGACAAGTAAACAAACAATTTTCAAAATTTTACAAAATGTTACAAAAGTTTAAAAAATGTAACAAAATTTTATAAAATTTTACAAAATTTTCAAAATGTTACAAAATGTTACAAAATTTTATAAAATTTTATAAAATGTTACAAAATGTTACAAAATTTTATAAAATTTTACAAAATGTTACAAAATGTTACAAAATTTTACAAAATTTTACAAAATTGTATAAAATGTTACAAAATTTTACATAGTTTTACAAAACGTTACATAATTTTACAAAATGTTACATAATTTTACAAAATGTTACATAATTTTACAAAATGTTACATAATTTTACAA